>JAULAV010006584.1:0-26436 GCA_030789695.1 Scilla litardierei | reverse complement strand
TTAAGACAATACTACCACAGGAAAATGAGCTCCTGTCCACACCATCACCCTTCCCGGAATCCACTGCAGAGGAATTGCCGGGAAAAAGTGAAATTAAGTAAATGTTGTACGTACTGGGGAGGTGTTGGACAGATAGAACATAAATTGTCGACAATGTATTCACGTATCATATTGCCATATACATCGCAATGGCGATGATGTTTGTAAATTATCGTTCCACACTCCGTTGCTAGAAGGCAAACGTAGAGATTGGCCAAAAATGTGGAACGTGGCAATAAAAGATGAGCTGGACTCACTTATGAAACGTGAAATGTTCGGACCTGAAGTCCTGACACCAAAAAGGTGTCAAACCTGTGGATAAAACAAAGTATTGCACACATAAGAAAAATAAATACAAAATCGTATGCTATAAGGTACAACCTATAGCCGGAGGAAAATTTCGCTGAAACTAGGGATCAAACAAACTCAAATGAGCATGTCTCATAAATGATGCATCAGTCTCCCTAAGTTATCAAAAGCGAATACCTTACGATTTGGCGAAGGAAAATTATGAATATGCTGTTATTGGATGTGGTGACAGCATACCTTCGTGGATATCTGGTAAAGATAATTTCCACATTTCCTTAAAAATGCCTGAATAGACTTCGGGACGTCTATTCAAATGAAGAAATATAAGTATAACAAATAAATGTACAACCAAGAGAATCACTTGACAAGTCAATGATTCCTACTGAAGGTTGTCTTTGCATCTGTGCAAAGAACGGGATTAGAGATCATAGTTGGAGACAACTAAAATCTCACCGGATCTCCTGAAGAGAAAACCGAAATAAATGTACAAGCCTGACTTTTAAACATGAAATAAAAAGACCTAGGCAAATATAAAGTCCTGGCTCATAGAATCCTGTTACAAACGCCCAGAAGTGCGTTGGAGATATTAAAAGGACCATTGTCATCCAAAGTACACCTACGGTGGTACATTTACTGGATGAACAAAAAGAACCCTTCCGATCGCTGGAAGAGGGGGAGGATATAACTGGTCCTAAAGTCCCTTATCTTAGTGCAATCATGCACTCATGGCTAACTGCATGTGTCCCGGTATAGCAATTGCAGTAAACTCATTAGCCAGAGATAGTTGGCACCTAAAAAGGGCCATTAGAACTGAGTTAAGCCTTCTGCGCTTCCTCCAAGGGTCGAAATATTTGGACTTACAAAATGTAGTAGCATCCTCCAATGTTTATGCAAATGCAGGTTTCAGGTCCAGTCCATATGCTGAGAAATCACAGAACGGGTACCCACAGTGGGATGGCCATCCCCTGCAGATCTGCAAAGCAACTTATGAAGGCAACATCATCCTATCATTCCGAGATCCTCACCATCCCAGAATCACACCAATGGTGTATTTGAGGGCGCCTGTTGGTACATCACATCCCAGTGACGACTGGGATAGAGGCTGGTTCTGTGGAGCTAACCATATAGTCTGTAGACCACATCAGAGGCGACGAAACTTAGCAACCTCTTCAGAGTTTCTGGATTCAGCAGCTGCTTGATGGTGATAAAATTCGTAATCTGTGTACATTTTCGGAATATTGTAAATAGGAGTGATGAGATAAGCCTACAAGATCTGAAAGCCTAAGAGCTTTTACAGATCAGTGGGAGTTGGCAGAATTTGTACTCTTTTCCCTTAGCTATGGTTTTTCCCACTGGGTTTTCCATAGCCAAAGGTTTTAACGATGCAAATCACATCAACTATGGATCCTGAAGTATCCACCCCTCAGTGACGCTCAGAATCCAGAAGTATTCATGAGCAGAGTCACTTGTACAAATCAGGAGGAGTTAAAGAGCGTTTGCACTCTTTTTCCTTAACTATGGTTTTTCCCACTGGGTTTTCCATAGCTAAAGGTTTTAACGAGGCAAACCTCACCAACTCAGGATCCCGAAGTATCCACCCCATGTGAGACTCTTATTACGCTCAGAATCCCGAAGTACTCTTGAGCGGAGTCCACACCTATGGCTGGATAAGGGGGAGTGTTGTGAATGGAAATAACCAGAGTCGGTTAGGATTGCGGGTATCTTAGAGATACGCCCATATCTATGTATTCGATGTATCTACTCTCCTACCATGCCTATAAATAAAGGGCTGGGGGTTCCTCCCCCGGTAGTTGATTCATAATAGTATTCATTTTATATTTGTATCAAAATATTGAGAATATTAATATATCAAATTTAATGTGTTGTGCATGGTGAGTAATTTTGGTATGTATATAGATTTTTGCTCACTGCGCACAACATGCAAAATTGCATGTTGTGTGTTGTGGGTAATTTTGTTCTGTGCACATTTTTTACGTACCGCGCACAACATATGCAAAATTTTGTCTATCCTGCGTATTAAGTAAAAACATATGCAAAGAACAAAATTACTCGACATGCACAACATACAAAAATTTCGCATGTTTTGCGCTGTAAGTAATTTTGTTCTGTGCATCATTTTTTACTCAACATGTACAATACTGAAAATTTTCAGGATACAATACATCAAGCAATTCAGACACTAATTTCAGCAAGCAATTCAAAGCCAAAACAATAAGTAAATGAGAATAACAATTTCATTACAATGATACCTACAAATTGATACCACACATAAACCATATTTAAGCAAACTGATACATGCAAATTGATACCTGACAAATAGCAAGCTGATACCATATTTTAGTAGAACACACTGATATTAAATATCAAAGCTGATACTAAACGTCATTCTTGCTAACATGCACGAAAACATGCAAACTGATTCAAACTGATACTTGTAAACTGAAACAAAATTTCATGAAACATCACACCAAATCCATGACACCAAATCCATGAAACCAAAAATCATCTTTCATTGATATCAAATTCAGGATTACAAAAATAGGTGTTGCAGTGTAGAATCCGCTATAATGAATTTGTATTGATGTGGGGAACCAAGGGCACGATGGTTATAAGTTTATGGGGGGATGTCGAGGCCAACTATGGTCTGAGGACGATTAGAGGATAAGGATCTCAAGGTCGTCCGTCAAGAGGAGTTGGTTGCATGCTGTTTAATCAAGGAAGCTCGATCGTTGGTGAAGAAAGGCGCAGGTCGCTCGTCCGGTGGTAGTAAGGGCGAACTTACAAGAGGAACAACTAGTCAGAAAGGCCGGGCTGGCTTTCAGCCTGTAGCCCCTCCGATGCTTAGGTCAATAGATTATTGAAGAAGATATGTCGGACATGAAGAGCGATCTAAGTGGCAGATCGGCACTTGCGTGGCGGACAAATATGAAGGCGTGAATGTGTGGAGGATATTAGATGTGTTAAGAGTTTCCTACAGATACGCAAAAACCCAACCCCTCTCTCGTTGGGAGAGAGTGTGTATTTATAGGCTGCTAGAGTCGGTTGCTTTTGTTGTACAATTAAAAAAACAGAGTCCAGCGGTGAGGTAAATGGCACCATGACACAAGAAATTAGTTAAATTTGGAAAGAATAGCCAACGATATTGGAAAAGTGTGTCATTTACACTTAAACAATGGCATCTTTGGGGCAACAATTGTTCATCCATTGCGCTGCTTGTGCTTCCGATTAGAATAGAAAATCAACAATGGCGTCATGGGTTACTCTTGAGGCTTGAAACCATACAAACGGGCATAGATGGTAGGTGATGTTTATAATGGTAACAGAGTAAGCGATGGTCTGCCGGTCTGCATGAGCCCTCGCTTTCATATGATGGTCGTTTAGGATATAACTTGAACTAAGATCGGCATAACAAAGCAAATAGAATATAGAGAGAAAAAAATTGAGGTCTCCAATCGCTCCCTGGCTGGATTTTCTCACCAGTGATCGGAATTCAAGTGTGAAGAGTTGCGATACAACTGAAATCTTGATCTCAATAAGATCACAAGTTCAAGACTATATATCATCTTGCACCTCAGTCTGGCACACCTTTTCTTTCTGTAACTGAGAACGCAGACATAATCAGCACTTTTGGCTAATGAAAATTTCCGCCAAAATAGTCCAAAAAGACGATGGACGTCGTTCGGTTGCGAGGGATATGGTCCCTTAGGCTTACGGCCGACGATGGAAGTTGTTCGGTTACGAGGGACATCGTCCCTTTGGCTTACGGCCGACGACTAAGTTGCGTCATTCAGTGGCAATGGATTGGCCCCTCGACTTACGGCTGACGACGAATGTCGTTTGGTTACAAGGGGGTGGCCCCTCCACTTACTATTAATGACGGACATCATTCGGTTGCGAGGGACATGGTCCCTTCAGTTTACGGCTGACGTCGGAAGTTGCGTCGTTCAGTGGCAAGGGGTTGGTCCCTCGGCTTATGGCTGATGACAAAGGTCGTTCGGTTGCGAGGGACATGGTCCATTCGGCTTACGATCGACGACTAAGTTGCGTTGTTCAGTGGCGAGGGGTTGACACCTCGACTTACGGTTAACGACGGATGTCGTTCGGTTGCGAGGGACATGGCCCTTTGGCTTACGGACGATGACAAAAGTCGTTCAGTTACGAGGGACATGGTCCCTTCGGCTTATAGTTGCATCGTTCAGTGGTGAGGGGTTGGCCCCTCGACTCACAGCTGACGACGAATGTTGTTTGGTTACGAGGGGGTGGTCCCTCGACTTACTGTTAACGACGGACGTCGTTCGGTTGTGGGGGACATGGTCCATTCGGCTTACGGCTGACAACAGAAGTTGCGTCATTCAGTGGCGAGGGGTTGGTCCATCGGCTTATAGCTGACGATGAAGGTCGTTTGGGTACAGGGATGTCCCTTGGAAATAATTTGTCGGAGGAGGCAGGGTGATCGCCTCTACATCAACTTCAAGTGTGTCAACTGGTGTACTCTGTAGCTCGGCAGGGAAATAGCTAGTTTGGCTTGTTTGGAGCTCAGGCGAAGGTTGATGACTCCGAAAGCTCGGCGGCGGATGGACCTCCAGGTGAGTTTGGCTCATAACACCTAAAAAGGGTGGAATTGAGCTGCAGGTCTGCAGAGAGGTCATCTAAAAAATCTTGATAAAGGAAAATATATCAAATAGAAACGAAGTCATGATTCGGGGGTGACGCGAGCTAATGGTATCAGCATCACTGATGCAAGTCCCCGGCTCTGTTAAGGTAGCTTGGGGCTAAGCTCAGATGGCATTCCGGCTAGGCTGAATAATTGATCGGGGGATCGAATTAAAGCCTTGATGAAGGCCAGCTGAGCTCAAGGGTTGGCTTTGATGAAGCTTAGAAAAAGGAAAGAGTTCAGATCAGACGATGCTCGGACCCACTCAATCGTGGTGGTCGAATTGAAGTCTCGACGAAGGCCAATCGAGCTTGAGGGGCGACTTGATGAAGCTCTGTTGGCATCTCCGGCGAGCTCTGATGTAGCTCGGATTGGGGCAATCGACCCATAGAAGAGCTTGAACTCAGCTCCGATGGACAGACTCAGTCACAACGGAGCTTGGATTGCTGTGATCGACCCAGGGGAGAGTTCGAGCTCAGCTCCGAAGGTGAGATCGTGTTGCGGCGGAGCTCAAATGAAGTTCTGATGACGAGGCCGAGCTATGGCAAAGCTCGTAGGAGGCGAGGTGAGATCAATAGACCCTCGAGGCTGTGATGCTCTGTTCTTCGTCGAACAGAGCAGGTAGGGCTGTGACGCGGCATGAGGGGCTCCGACGAGGCTCTGGCAACAAGCATTGACCTCCGACGAGGCTCCAGAGGTGTGTGCCGTGCTTCGACGAGGCTCCGGCAATGAGAGTTGACCCCCGACGAGGCTCCGAGCTTCGACGAGGCTTGGCAATGGTCGTCGAGCTCCTTCGAGGCTCCGGAGGTGAGCTCCGAGCTTCGACGAGGCTTGGTAATGGTCATCGAGCTCCTTCGAGGCTCCAGAGGTGGGCTCCGAGCTTCGACGAGGCTTGGCAAAGGTCATCAAGCTCCTACGAGGCTCCAGAGGTGAGCTCTGAGATGGGGGAACTTTGACCCAGGGGACGATCGGAGATGATCATCTTTGTTTACTGGTGTTTTCCGATCATCATCTTTGTTTACTGGTGTTTTCTCACCGATGAATTGTTGACCTGAGGGTGCGAAGTCAACGTGGTCAAAGGGGACGCGCGGGACCTCCGGGATGTCGTGGCTGTCACGTGAGATGGAGCTGACCCTTGGGGTCGATCGACGACACATTCGCTTGAGCAGGAAGGCGTGGATCCGTTCTTTGGTGCGCCGAGGGGTAGCCTCGGCGGGACGGACCACCAGGAGGTCGTCGCTACGCCGAGGCTACTCCTCGGCAAGCCGACGCGAGGATCCACGCGTCCCTTACCGAGCGACTCGGGAACGAGGACGCTCGACTCCGGCTGGGAAGATGCTGAGGGGTAGCCTCGGCGTCGCTGAATCTCCTGGACCTGAATACACGAGAAAGCTCGTCAGGGGGGTCGGACCTTGGTTCCGACCAATTCCCCTCCGATGCCAAAGTCAGATCTGGCGTGATAAGTGCTCAGTGGGATCAAGTATGGCTCGCAGAGAGGCCGATACACGAGTCCTCGGGCCGAGCTTTGGAGGATGAATATCAAGGTGGAAGAAGGTGTAAGAGTGTTAGTATGTGATACCATTGTTGTAGATCTCGGAGATCCACCCCTGGTGAGGATGCCGCATCCCTCTTCATATAGGGGAATTCCCTAGTAATGGGCCATGATGAGACATCATGGTCGTTATTGATGAGGTCGTGCTAATGGAGAATGTAGACCCCAATAATTACCATGCTTTATGGAAAGATGAATGACATGAAGGCGGTTGCCATGTTTGGCGAGCCATGATGGCTGGAGTGATGGCCATTAAGTCGGGCCATAATCTCCTCCACTATGAAAGTGGGCAATCTTTAGGGCCTTCACCTTGGGTGGAGAATCGTGACCCGCCCGTGAGATCCTTGGGCCGGAGCCCAAGACCGTAGTATTCTGGTTGACTGGTCGCAGCTGACTTGGCTCCTCCGGACCCGGTCAAAATAGTCGTATCAATTGCCCCCATCTTCTGAGCTTTACCATTGTTGAGGTGGAGGTTGGGAGATGTAGTATAAGGGAGAGAAGTTGCTCCTTTTGTAAAATTGGCCCAGCTTGCGGAGTCGACTAGTGAAAATAAGTTGTCGGTCCGAGATTCGTTCGGTTGCGAGGGGAGTCGCCCATCGACTTACTGCCGACGAAGGAGTTTGGTAGACCAGCTGGGGGAGTTGACCCCAGTCTTACGGTCGATCTCGTTCGTTCAGTGGTGAGGGGAGTTACCCCTCGATTTACGATCAACGAAGGATTAGGTCGATCAGCTGGGGGAGTTTCCCCCAGCCTTACGGTCGATGGGTCGATTGGCCTGCTGGGAAAGCTACCACTCAGTCTTATGGTCAATCGAGTGATCAGCCAGCTGGGGGAGTAGCCCCCAGCCTTACGGTTGATCTGGTCCTTTGGGGGAGTTGCCCCCAACCTTATGATCGATGGGTCGATTGACCTGCTAGGGGGAGCTAGTCCCAGTCGTACAATCAATTGGGTGATCGGCCAACTGGGGGAGTTGCCCACAGCCTTACGAATGATCCGTTCGTTCGGTTACGAGGGGGGTTGCCCGTCGACTTATGGCCGACGAGTGAGTGGGTCGGTCAGCTAGGGGAGTTGTCCCAGCCTTACGACCGATCCGTTCATTCGGTTGCGAGGGGAGTTGCCCCTCGACTTATGGCCGACGAAGTGGTGAGGACCTTGTGAAGACTATCGAAGGTTTCATGCAAGCGCTCTGCAACTACTTCGTCTGGCTCAGGTGGGTGTGGGAGCAGTTCGGTAGGCGGGGGCCCAACAGCACAGTCAAAGGAGCTGTAAAGACGCTCAAACTCGGACGACGGTGGTTCGGCCAGACCGGCTCTCCCAAGGTCAGAAGACCTGCTTGGATGATCAAACTCGGACGACGGTGGTTCGGCCAGATCGGTTCAGCCACGGTCGGAGGAGCTGTTTGGATGCTCGAGCTTGGACGACGGTGCTTCAGCCAGATCGGTTCGACCCGGCTCGTAGAGAGAGCTCGGCATGGCCGGTAACTCGGCCTTCAGCTGGTCAGAGATCTAGCGTCGAAAATGTGGTCACCAACATGGCCCTTGAGCCGTTGTTGAAACAGACGACAAGCCTGAATAGCGGCAAGGGTCCTTGACAGGTCTCGGTCAGCAGCTGTGCTCGCTTCCGCGGGGGCGGAGTCGATGGAGGTTCCACGACACCGCCTCTTTCTGCTCCGTTGTCGTTGGGCGAGCTTGGAAGGCGAATGTAGTAGGGTCCTCATGTGCCCGTTATCCTTGCCCCCTCCAAGACTCGGGTTCGCATAGAGAGATGGCAAACTCGAGTCATTGGAGATCGTGTCGGTGCAGGTCAGGTGCATGGATTGGCCTCTTCCCGTCGATCAACCTCGTTCTACCGGAAGACCGCCCGAGGGGATGGAGCAGGGAGAGCTTTGGCTAGTTGGCATCGTCTTGTCGGCCTCTTCCTGTATGGGTCGGTCATCCTCCTCGGTTGAGATCTGTTGCTCCGATCGGCACATCTCGTCCATCACCGCTACCGAGCAAAGCTTGCGGATCCACCGCCCGTTGTACCGCTCGCAGATCATGGTGATGCATTCCAGTAGTGTACTGTAGCAACTGATCGAAGCCTCGTCGATCGACGCCATCGGTTACAGCGGAACATCGATGGAAGAGCTTTGAGCGGCAATCCACTGGGAGGTGGATCTGAGGTTCGGCTAACTCGGAGCTTCGGTGGTGGCCGGGTTAGAGTTTCATAGTCCAGTTGGTTCGATTGGCAGCCTATCGAAGCTCGAATTGGTCTGAGTGTCAACGAGCCTGTAGGGTCGACATCTGCGGCTCGGCTCGAGAGTCACTGGATCTGATAGTTTGTTGAGTTGACGAGCTCTAACTGGGTCGAACGCCAAACTGCATCTGAGGATGGCGAGATCAGATCGAACGCTTGGGAACGAGCCCCAATGAAGCCCCGTTGCCGTAGTCGAACGTCGAATTCCACCTGAGGGTGGCAAGATTGGATCGAAGGCTCGGAATCGAGCTCAGATGGGGCCCCGTAATTTCAAGCATCGACAGGTCCGATGCTCTACTGGGTCGATCTCATCCTCCCGGTCAGGGATCATGGGGGATCGGTAGTGTGGAGAATGTGAATGCTCACCTTGTGGGTCACGATAGCCTTCGCGGGGACCTCAAAACGCTTCTGGCGGCATAACCTCCGGCAACAATCGGGAAGGCGTCTGATGGAGTGGGATGAGCTTGTTGTCGAGGAAGAGCCCACCAGGCGAGGAACTTCGCCATCGAATTGTCGAGCCAGAACCCGACCATTGATCCCTTGCGATCTGAGTGATCCTAGGTGGGGAGATCCATGGGATCCTTTGCAGAGGTTCTTGAAGATTTCAGGATCTGGTGCTCGGATGGCTAGCACGGATGCTCAGATGCTTGGATAAGCCGTGAGCTCGGAGATTGGCATGCATGCTCGGACAAGCATTGAGCTCAGATTGGCCTCAAGCTCGGCTCGCTCGTTGTGGATGCTCGGATGATCAGATGTCGGAAGTTAGGGCGATGCTGATCCGTGGCACTCCTTCGATGACGGTCTGTACGTCGGACAACAGCGGCGTGTTCCTCTGTTGACATCTCGTAGACAGCAACGGGGTCAGTAAAATAGAAGTCCAAAAAGCAACGATCGAACTCCGATGGCGACATACACTGTGATCTCGGGGCCAGGATCTGGTGGTTGCAGTTGTGGCCACAGCCGAGGTGCTCAGTTATCGTTCCCGAAGCAACGACGGTGATGAACACCAGCAGATCCATCGGCATGTTTGATCGCTCCTTATTTCACATTTTTTCTGCATGTTTTCATGTCATTTCGATCGCCCATATTGCGTTTTCCATGATTATTCGACGACATCGCGCTGCTTTTCACTATTTCTCGTTTTTGTCGTCTTTCAGGAGATATGGAGCGATCTGGAGCAAAAAAGATATCAAGGGACTTTCGCGCATCCTGGAGCAGCACCCACAGCCTATTTGAGGAGTTAGCAGTGCTAGAGGATGAGCGGAAGAGGAAGAAATTCAATAGAATCGATGAGGAGGCGAGGAGGAGAAGAAAAGAGCCAGAAGCAGCTTACTCGGCCAAACAGAGAGTCTACTCGGCCGAGTAACAAGCTGCGTTCGGCCGAGTGAAACGGATACGCACAGCAAAATTTCAAAGTTTCCTCGGCCGAGCAAGGAAGGCTCCTCGGTCGAGAGAGAAAGCTCACTTGCCCAAGTAGAACAGTGATTTTTCAACCGAGAAAGGGCCAAGTTACTGGAAAATCTTGAGAAGCCTACTCGGCCGAGCACGATTACTTACTCGGCCGAGTAAAGAAGCCTACTCGCCCGAGTCAGTCAGGGAGACAGACTCCCGAAACCCCCAGATTCTTTGTTTTATTATTGGGTCTGTCACTCGGCCGAGTGACATGGTTACTCGGTCGAGTGACGCATTCCGACTGTTACCCAGATTGTAATTTCTGGGCTGCGCAGGGGCAATTCTGTCAGGGGTTTTTGGACAATTTTGGCTTGTATTTAAACTTAGTTTTATCCCTAGTTTTAGGAGAGACTTCTATTATTTTTTGACGGCTATTCTTTTGTGAAATCTCAGTTGGAGATCATAGGCGACAATTTTGGTTTGTTCTTTCTTGCTAAAACTCTTATTTTTATGAATTGTCTCTTCTTTGCAATAAATTGTGCTATGATCTATTACTTTATTCCTGAGATTTCCATGATGATTTGTGAGTAGTTTATTCGTTCTAGGGCATGAGGATGAACCCTATGGACCCGATCTTTTGAATTGTGATGAATGAATAGAATTGTTGCTAGGATTGAAGAAATGTTAGGTTTTGATTGATTTATTGCGAGTAGCTAGGAATTTCCTTCTATTGGGATTTGTAAGAGATTGGATCCCACTTGATGGGAAGGCCTAGATATTCGACTTAGGTTTATAATCGAAATTCTCTAGATTTGGTTTGCAAGAGATTGGACCAAAGTTAGGATTTTTATTATAAATCTATACTAATATTCGTTTGCAAGAGATTGGACAAATACGAACTATCAAAACCTAGATCGTAGCTCGAGTTTGCACGAGAGTGGATTCGAGTTGCGATTGGACGATGATGCCGATCTTCATGCTAGTGGCTTAGGTTAGAGTTTGCAAGAGAGTGGGCTCTAATCTAGGTTTCTATAGACCGACAATAGCGCGAGAGCGTGAGCTTGGTTCTACATTAAGTTGCGACTAGTTCACCTACATTCAAACCTTGCAACATTGATATTCATGATCCACAAGGATAAGAAACGGTCCGTAGTGGGGATTTCCTATCCCTAGACGCTTTTATTATATTGATATCTATTTGCTATTTGAACGATTGTGGCATTACCATCAAACTATTCTTATTCCATCAATAGATAGGTGATCAAAGTAAGATACTGTCAATTCTCCTCCCTGAGTTCGATACCCGCTCGCCACTACGCCGTGCGCTTGCGGTAAAACTACAGTCGTTTTTCGGGTGTGTATCCAGGCACGATCAAGTTTTTGGCGCCGTTGCCAGGGAGGTGGCGGTATTTTATTTTCTTTACTTAGTTATTTATTTTTATTTTTATTATTTTTATCTTTTTATTCCTCTATCGTGCTAACAATTCCATCGAAACTCTCTTTTTCTGTGCATGTACACGAGATCAAGGGCGCATCAAGTAGACATATTATTTGATCCTGAGATCGAGCGTACGGCAAGGAGGCTTAGAGCCGAGAGGAGACTTGCTATAGAGGACAATCATATGAACCGATCGGAGACACCAGAGGAGTTGGCGACACACATGGCGAGGCTTGTTTCTATCAGAGGTACGCTACGGTCTAAGACTACTTCTACTACCTCATCTATTGCGATGCCGGAGTTGGCGGTGGATAAGAACTTCGAGCTTAAAACGGGACTCGTGGTTTTGATGCAACAAGACCCATTTCATGGAAACTCTCACGAGAATCCACACTATCATGTACAATTGTTCTTGTCCAAATGCGCCACTTTTCAGATGCCCGGTGTACCGGCCGACGCTATCCGACTGCGCCTCTTCCTATTTACCCTTCAAGACAAGGCATTGTATTGGTTAAGGACGCAAGCAGAGGGGATCTTTACCACATGGGATGAGTTGGCGAGCACATTTGTTAACAAATTCTACCCACCATCCAAGATAGTCAAGGTAAGGAGTGCACTCATGTCCTTCAAGTAAGGACCACAGGAAACCCTATTTGAGGCATGGGAGTGCTTTAAAGATCTCCAACACCAATGCCCCCATCATAGTATTGAAGCATGGGAGCTTGTGCATAGTTTTTACAGTAGATTGCAACCAGGCACCAATCAAATCATCGATGCAACCGCTAATGGAGCCATATTATCTAAGACGCGGGATGATGCTATGGCCCTACTTGAGGAGATGGCCTCTAATAACCAAAAATGGGACGACAAGAGAGGACATTCTTCATCCTCCTTGAAGCCAACAAGTATTTATGAGGCAAAGGCCGTAGCGGAGCTCTCAACAAAGTTTGATTCTCTCCACAAGGTCGTGGAGAGATTGGAGACGTTGATAATCCGCATGGAACCCCCACCACATCTACACTGGGAGGAAGCATGGGCTATTGGCAAGATCAATCCCATGTTATGTATGTTGGAGAGGGAGCTATAGAGCAAGTCCAATACGTTGCAGGAAACACCAGTTATTGGGCAAACCCGGCCACGAGAAATCACCAGGGATTTTCATATGCAAATAAGTATGGGGCCTTAAATCCACCACCGCAACAACCTCAAGCTCGGCCTCCACAACAACCGTAATATCAACCGAGAGGGCCTCAACAACAAAACTTCTATCCGAGACAACAAACGGGACCATATAGACCTCCGGGGTATAATCAAAGGTGGAGAGCACCTAATCCACCACAAGCACCTCCGAGGTCCGACCACGAAGCGAGGGTTGAAGAATTCATGGTAGAGCAAAAGAATATAAATGCTAGATTGACCGCTCAACAAGACTCTCTCAACACCATCATGGCACAATTATCGGAGCAACTAGCATTGCTCAACAAAAATACTCAACAATTGTCGGCTCAACCGGAGCCAAACCCACGGAGCAATACCGGCCACATCAATGCGGTGGTGGCGGTAACTACTAGGGGTGGGAAGGACACCACTCTCGCCATGATTCAAACCAAGGAGCCTGGGGAAGAAATTTTGGATGACAAGAAGCCGGCTAATGAGGAGGAGTGCCCGAAAGAGCCAAAAGACGGTGAAAATTCTGAAATTATGAAGCCACGTGAGGAGCGCAACTATATGCCACTGGTACCCTTCCCACAAAGGCTGGCAAGAGCAAAGATTGAGAAGCAGCTCGTTAAATTTCTTGAGTACTTACGGGGGGTGAGCCTAAATATCCATTTCTTGGACGCCATTGTAGAGATCTCGTCTTATGCCAAATTCCTAAAAGACTTGATTTCGGGAAAGAAGCGAAAGGAGAAGATAATGCTCGCCGAGCAAGGTACGTGGTTCACCCGGAAGGAGAAGGAGCCTACAAACTTTAAAGATCCTGGAAGCTTCTGCATCCCTTGCACACTTGGAGGAGTCCCGCTACAAAAAGCCTTAGTATATTTGGGAGCAAACGTGAGCCTAATGCCCCTAACAATGTTTAAGAAATTGAATACGGGGACCGACTTAAAGCCGACAGATATGAGAATACAACTCGTGGACGGTCGGGTCACAAGGCCGATGGGAATTACGGAGAACATATCGATCTAAGTTCTGGGAGGAATTTGCTTGCCGTACGACTTCGTGGTAATGGATATCAAAGAGGAGGGTGATACATCACTAATTTTTGGACGCCCCTTCTTAGCCACCGCCAGCGTGATAGTTGACGTGAGAAAGGGCACCTTGTCTTTGAATGTCGGAAACATAGAGGTGGAGCTTCACATTCCTAAGGCAATGAAGCACATGCCTTGGATGGAGGACATCGATGACGTGGACATCCTCGACGAGGTCATCGATGATGCTATGCCGCATGCCATCGGCGCCTTACACAATGATGGCTTCGAAGAAGGCCAATATTCTAGAGATGGAGAAAAGTTGGGAGACCCGCCGGATCATTCTATGGTTGATGACAAAGACGACGGTGATGTCGCAAGAATTAGGGAGCTATGCAAGCTCTCCACGGTAAAGAATTTGAAGAAAGCTCCGCCTGACAAGAAATTTTCATCACCGGCAAAGAAAAAGAACGCTAAAAGCTCAAGCTTGGGGAACTTATCCCCCACTACCACCCATGATGAGGGGGAGCCGAGGAATGCCTACGAACAACAACAATAAAATCCAAGTGGCCTTCCCGGTAAATTTGACGCGCGCATCTCACATCCGCCGAACATTGAGCATTAAACGAATATCTTAAGGGTTGAGCTCAAGACCTTAAAGGAGCACTTGTCGGGAGGCAACCCGAAGGTTTTTAGTTGAATATTTCATTTTTATTTTTGTATTAGATCTTTCTTAGAGTTTAGAGACTAGAGTCGATAAAAATCCTGACAACGGGCTCTATTTTTCATGACAGGAGATGGAGAACGAGTAACCATTGGAATGGAGGATTACCATGGCAAAAGGGAGCGCTTCAGGAACGTGCTCAGGCCTCAGGAGGAGGAAGGAACTGACGGGGAGACAAAAAACAAAAAGTAGAGCAAAAACAGAGAGTTGGAGCTGAAAACAGCAGGCTACTCGGCCGAGTGACTTAGTCATTTGGCCAAGTAAAGACCCTACTCGGCCGAGTAGGGTACTGATCATGGAAGATCCTAAAAACTACTCTCTGTAATTTATATGCCACTCGGCCGAGTGACTTAGTCACTCGTCCGAGGGAATCAGAAACTTTCTTGCACTTTAAAGCTCTGAGTAGCCTTGCTACTCGGTCGAATGACCTTTGTCTACTCGGCCGAGTAGTAAGATCTACTCGTCTGAGTCGTGACTTCTGTGGAATAATTTCAAAAAAAAATTAAACCGTGCCATTCGACCGAGTGAACGCATCACTCGGCCGAGTGACCCATCCTTTATATACCCAGCGCCCACGGCTCAAATTCCAAAACGCAAAAAATTCCCAATTCTCCCCGAGCCTCTTCGTCTTCGCCCTCGCCTCGTCGAATCGCTTCCACCCTCGGCCGAGCCACGCTGCCCCGCGACCCACGCCGCCGACCGCCGACCACCCACCACCGACGCCTGTCGCCGGCGCCGCCGCCCCCTTGCCGTAAACCCCCAATTACTCCCAAAAATCATATTTTCTCCATTTTCTCCAATCCGTAAGCCCATTAAGCCCCAAAATCGAAATTAATCTTTATATATATCTATTATACCTGATCTTGCCCCATACTTATTGATATTCATTGCTGATTTGAGAACTTTTGTTTCAGGCTAGCTTGGGGGAGACTCAGGAAGTATTTGGAGCTTCTCGGAGGAGGCGATTCTTTGCACGCTTCGATTTCTTGCTCTCGCGTCGTGCTCAGGTATACTGACGTGTGTTTATATTTTATATATTCACGCACGTTTTCCTCGTGATTTTCAGTTGTTTTCCGTCACTTCGTACCCGTTCTTTTGTGTTTTCTTGTATCTTTTCACTTTCTCCGTGTTTTTATGCAAATGCAGGAGTTTCCAGTGTTGGGGACATACAGAGAAGATATCATGAGTCCCCGGAGCAACAGGAGAAGTCACGGGCGATTTGAGGGCCCAAACGTCGAAGAAAACCAAGTTTCAGCCCCCAACCGATTGGTTGGACAGAGCCTACCGATCGTTTGGTGCACACGTATCCAACCCAGACAGGAGCTGAAGAGAAGAGCAGCTCACCCGATCGGTTCGATGATCGGGTGAGATTGACAGAGCTCTCTGTCTTTTTGGGCATAATTCCAACCGATCGGGTGATATCTCACCCGATCGGTTCATCTAAAGCTGAAATTTCCTAAATGACGATCCGGTGACGCCAACTGCTCAGATCAAGAGACCGGGTGAAGTGTCTGAAGATCGAAGCCAAAGCGCATGTCAGCTCACCCGATCCGTTGATGCCTCAACCGATCGGGTGGCCGCGATTCCTATATATAGTTGACCTAGGTTTTCTGAAACGAAATCCTGTTATTTTCTGTCTTTTTTTGGGCTTTTGACGGCTGGAATTTTATTGTATCTTGTAAGTGTTCCAATCATTCTGAAACTTTAATATTATATTAATATCATTGCTAGCAACTGTTTTCTATTGCCTGATCATGATTTCTACCGTTGAATATTGTTTAGATTGTGTTTTTGCCATGAATTGTGAGTAGTTCCCTAATCTGGGATTTTGGTGGAAACCCCTTCGTGGGTTCTCCCTATAACGACCATAGGAATAGGATTTCGATAGAGTTTAGGAATTTAGATGGTTACGTTGTGTGTTTCATTGTCATTGGCAGGAGAAAGACCGCCTCTGACCGTCGGGCCAAGGGGGAATAAAATTGGCATTTGACTCTATAGCCACAGCTCACGCCCCTAGCGTAGACATTGAATCCTAGCACGTGGGAACGGCAGGATTAGATGTCGGGAGTAATCGTTGCGAGATTAGTGCTCCGGAGTCGGTCGGTGTTAATGGACATGGGAATGCCCACCGACCGAACCTGGGTAGTCCTTGCGTATCATCCTGGGCATCGACCGGAATATCGGGCACATGAGACGGAAGTATCACTCCTAGAGGCAACGTCTCACCACTAAACCCTAAAATCCAATCGTTATCCTATCCGTCGGTCGTAATAGAGAGGGCACAAGATAGGGTGGAAACCAAAGTCCTAGGTTCCTTTTTATAAATTACATCCTTCGTATTCATATCCTGTGACAACATACCGATCGTTCGGACTAGCTCACCTGTCGGGTGAACCGGTTCCTACTTGACAGCAAGCACAAAACACTCCTCCCTGAGTTCGACCCCCAAGCCACACTACAACACCGTACGCTTGCGGTTAAAAATATTTAAATCTGGTATCCCCGATTCCTTTGCATATAGTGCCAAATCTAGGGGACATCAAGCTTTATGGCGCTGTTACCGGGGAGGCAACGTGTTTGTTTTCTTTTAGGACCCTGTGAACCCTAGAGACTAGTTCACATCCCCTCCTCGCGATAATTTTCACATTCTACTCACTTTTTGATTTTACTTGGACATATTGTATATATATATTCGTTGTATAGGGTTGGCAGACTGTGTCGCCATACCTACTGCACCACTTCTTATCTCTCCATTCATACAACCCGTTCTATTAACGCGCTCTCTATCCTTGCAGTCCCCTTTATCCCCTTTTTCTTACAGGTTTTCTGCCTACAGCAAGAATGTCGTGTGCCGTTTCGGTCGATATTTGGGCACATGCACACCACGTAAGCTGTTTGGCCCGGGGCCTGGCAGAATCTCTAGATGCCTCGAGCATTCTATCCTTTTTGTCGGCTGCAGTAGAAAATCAAGAGAGGAATCATGTTGTTCAGCAGCATCCCGACACGACAAATTTTTTCCCTCCCGACAAAGCGATGTTTTTTGACATGCCCAGTACAGAATTCAGTGGAGGAGACTTATGCGCCTAGGAGGAGGTTTGTCAGGGGGACCATCAGGCAGAGTTTGTGGAGTATGTTAGGCAGGAATCCATCTTGTCCTTGCATACCTCTACAGAGCATCTTGAATCTTGGACCATGAGGAAGCTGAACGTAGTGGTGGAGAACTATCGACTGTTGAGACCTGTTTTTCGCGTTGAAGCCTTCTACCCGGATGATTATCATGTACCTGAGAAAGACCCAGAGCCTTCCTTGGTTATCCCCTCACTACCTTGCAAGGCTTCACCACGCGAGACCTTGGCCGAAAGTGAAGTTTCGGATACTAGCATCCAGTAGACCCAGGAGGAAGTCCTTTCACTAGAAGATGCTCAGCTTGAAAAATATGCATTAGGACCTCATGAAGTCGAGATGAAGGAGTTACCTCCGTGATTGAAGTATGAATATTTGGGAGAGAATTCGACGCTGCCAGTCATAGTGAACTCCTCACTGCCCGAAGACCAAATGACCAAACTACTTGGTGTTTTGAGAAGATTTAAGAATGTTTTCGGGTATGCGATCTAAGATTTTAAAGGAGTGAGCTTGAGGCTTTGCTCACATAGGATATTGATTGAAGATGAGCAAGCCTCTTCAATTGAGCCACAACGAAGATTAAATCCCATTATGATGGAAGTGGTTAAGAAGGAGATTGTTAGACTTCTCCATGCCGGAATCATATACCCTATCTCCGACAGTCGTTGGGTTAGCCCGGTGCATGTCGTACCCAAGAAGGGAGGAATGACGGTCATTCGTTACGAGAAAAACGAGCTCATACCCACGAGGACCGTCACCAGGTATCGGATGTGTATCGACTACCAGAAGCTGAACAAGGCCACAAGGAAAGATCATTATCATCTCCTTTTATTGATCAGATGCTCGAAAGACTGGCCAAGCATAACTACTTCTGCTTCATGGATGGATATTCTGGCTTTCTGCAAATTCCCATCCATAATGATGACAAGGCAAAGACAACTTTTACTTGTCCATTTGGGACGTATGCTTATATGAGAATACCATTTGGGCTTTGCAATGCCACGGCTACATTTCAGAGGTTGTTGTCCGTAATCTTCTCCGATTACACCCAGGATATAATGGAGGTTTTCATGGATGATTTTTCCGTCTATGGAACGGAGTTCGACTCATGTCTCTGCAACCTGACTAAAGTCCTGGAAAGGTGTCAGGACAAAATACTAGTTCTGAACTGGGAAAAATACCATTTTATGGTCCAAGAAGGAGTCGTATTGGGGCATGTTATTTCCTCAAGAGGAATCAAAGTAGACAAGTCTAAGGTAGATGTGATCGAAAAACTTCCGCATCCACTTAACCTTCGGGGAGTCTGTGGTTTCTTAGGGCACGCGGGATTCTACTGATGGTTCATAAAGGACATCTCTAAGATTTCTAGGCCCTTGACTCAACTCCTCGTGAAGGATACGCCTTTCATCTTCGACGACGAGTGTAGGGAAGCTTTCCGCCTTTTGAAGCGAGCCCTCATTTCCGCACCTGTGATTCAGCCGTCGGACTGGAGTCTACCTTTCGAGTTTAATGTGCAATGTCGGCGATTATGCAGTTGGGGCTGTTTTGGGGCAGAGGAAAGATAAAAATTTACACGTCATATACTTTACGAGTAAGACCCTCGACGTAGCCCAAAGGAACTATACGACCACGGAGAAGGAATTGCTAGCTGTAATCTATGCCATAGACAAGTTCCGGCAGTATCGTGTTGGTGCCAAGGTAATCATGCACATGGATCATGCAGCCCTCAAATACCTTTTGAGCAAGAAGGATGCTAAATCGCGCCTCATAAGGTGGATTCTCCTCCTCCAGGAATTCGACTTGGAGATCAAGGACAAGAAAGGTGCAGAGAATGTTGTTGCCGACCACTTGTCCAGATTGCCTACCCTCGATCCAGATGCTACTCCTATTGACAACTCTCTCCCTGACGAGCACCTTTTCTCTGTCTCTTCCGTCTGGACACCATGGTACGCCGACATCGCCAATTATCTAACATGCGCCATCGTCCCCCATAATGTGAGCTATCAGCAGAAGAAGAAATTCTTTCACGAGGTCAGGAAATTTTATTGGGACGACCCTTATTTGTACAAGACCTACAATGATGGGGTAATATGAAGATGCGTTACCAAAAACTGAAGGAACCTCCATAATTTCGCATTGCCATGATCAACAGTGTGGAGGCCATGCGAGTGCTTACAAGACCACGGCGAAGATCCTCCAGATTGGATTCTATTGGCCGACTCTTTTCAAGGACACATACGCTTATGTCCAGGCCTGCGACAAATGCCAAAGGACGGGAAACATCTCCAAGAGGAACGAAATGCATCAGCATTACATTTTGGAAGTCGAAATCTTCGATGTCTGTGGAGTTGACTTCATAGGGCTGTTTCCCTCATCCTCAGGAAATCAGTACATCTTGGTGGCTGTGGATTACGTGTCCAAGTGGGTAGAAGCGATAGCTAGCCCCACTAATGATTCCTGGGTGGTGGCCAAATTCTTTAAAAACAATATTTTCCCGAGATTCGGTGTGCCTCAAGTCTTAATCAGTGACGAAGGGAGCCACTTCATAGAGAAGAAATTTGAAGCCCTTTTACAGAAGTACGGGGTGCAACACCGAATCGGGCGTGCTATCACCCAAAACAAGCGGCCAGGTGGAAGTTTCAAACAGAGAGATAAAGAGCATATTGGAGAAGACTGTGGCTAACTCTAGGAAGGATTGGTCTTCGAAGCTTTCAGACGCGCTCTGGGCCTACAGGACTGCGTTCAAGACTCCAATCGGTACAACCCCTTACTAACTTGTCTACGTGAAGGCATGTCATCTTCCTGTGGAATTGGAGCACAAGGCGTTTTGGGCCGTCAAAAATCTGAATTTCGATGCCAAGGAGACAGGAAGACACCGACTTCTACAACTGAGTGAGCTTGACGAGATCCGGCTCAACTCTTACGAAAATGCCCGGATCTACAAAGAGAAGTTGAAGCTGTGGCACGACAAGCGAATATTGAAGAAAGAATTCAAGGAAGGAGACTTAGTTCTCCTATTCAATTCGAGACTAAGGTGCTTTCCCGGGAAGCTCAAGTCCATGTGGTCAGGACCATACCAGGTCACCAAGGTTTTCCCGCACGGAGCGATTGAGATAATGGGAAGAGACGAACCGTTCAAGGTCAATGGGCAATGTTTGAAACATTATGCCATCAGCGAACCCGAAATCTCTCCAGTCGGAATCTCAACGACTGATGGCACATCTACAAACCCTCCGGACCCGAATTGATCACGAAATGGGGAGTCGAGCTACCGACTATAACCAAGCGCTTCATGGGAGGCAACCCATGTTCTAAACTTATATCGCTTCTCTATTTAGTATTAGTCTATTAATTTTTAGGGAATAAATACTGATATGGGAATTTCTATCGGGAGACTTAGTTGATTTTTGTATATATGCAGGAAATTGCCCTCAACCGATCGGGTGATGAATCAACCGATCGGGTGAGCCGTATCTGAAGACGGCATGTATCAGTGCATCAGCCAACCAATCGGGTGGCAAAAGCGGCAGACCGGGTGGAGGATCGGGTGAACATGCAGAGCTCTCGGGAAATTTGATGTTAATTCAACCGATCTGGTGATGTGAAGCTGTGATCGGGTGGAAGACCGGGTGAAAACCACAGTGCTCTCGGGAAAAATTGTGAAGCGGTCAACCGATCGGGTGAAAACTCACCTGATCGGATGACCTGTAGCTGCTGATCCGTGAGAATTTCTTCGAAAATAACTCATCCGATCGGGTGAACCCTCACCCGATCGGTTCGCCTCCCCCTCTATATAAACTACCCTTTACCAGACCTTCTTCACCCGATTTCCTCATTCCAATTTCGCCCGGCCCCTCTCTCCTGCTGACCAGCGCCCCCGGGTTTACGGTATGGGCGCGGTGTCGTTTACCGCAAGTGCACGGTTAGTGTAGGGTGCGGGTTTATCGAACTCAGGGAGGCGAGGTTGTGCTTGGGTCAGGTAGGACCAAAATCACCCCGGGGGGCGAGCTAGCCCGAATCGGTAAATGGTTGTCACGGAAAGAAATAAAGGGTATGAATAACAAGAAAGAAAACCCGGGACTTTGGTTTCCAACCCGACGAGAGACTCTCGTCGATACGGCCTACGGGTATGGATAGCGATCGGAATTAGGGTCTAATGGTGAGACGTTGCCTCTGAAAGTGGTACCGGCATCCCATGGGCCCGATATTCCGGTCGGTGCCCAGGATGATACACCGGACTTCCCGGATTCGATCAGTGTGCACTCCCGTGTCCATTAACACTGATCGATCCCGGGAGCACTAAGCCCGCAACGATAACTCCCAACGTCTCATCCTGCCACTCCCGCGTGCTAGGATTCGACGTCACGCTATGGGTGTGAGCTATGGCTAGGGAGTCAACCGCCAAGTTTATTCCCCCTTGGCCCAACGGTCAAAGGTGGTCTTTTTCCCACCGATGACAATGAAATACCCCGCGTAACCGTTAGATTCCTAATCCCTATCGATTTCCTAACCCTATGGACGCATCGGGAAGAGCCCCCGAAGGGGTTTCCACCAAAATCCCAGATTAGGGAACTACTCACAAAAATCCATGAAAAAGCGATCTAAATAAAAATTAACCGTTGGAATCATAATCGGACGATTGTAATGCGGAAGTAATAGAGTAATTAAGACAATAGTAAAATTTGAGGAAGATCTGAAAACTTACAAAAGAACAGAAATTACAGCCGTCACAAAGTGAGAAAACAATAAAAAACTCGCATCTCCCGTTTCTGGAACCCTAGGGGTTCTATTTATAGACTCTCACATCAATCGATCGGTTGACAAGTCAACCGATCGGTTGATCCGTTACAAAATAATAACAGAAAACGGCGAGCTTTCACCCGATCACATGAACCGGTCAGGTGAGTTCTTGAGTGACCGGTTGGATCTTGGAGCCGTCGGGTGAAGCGATCGGTTTGGTGCCCGTGTCATCAGCTCCTCATCTTCAGCTACAGATGAACCGATCGGGTGAGTCACCCGATCGGTTGGTATTTTGCTCGAGAAAACAGAGAACAGGCCCCCGCTGAACCGGTCTGCGAACCGGTCGGGTGACTTCCATGTGAGCTCCGGCTGAGACCGGGTGGTGCACGCGTGCATCACCCGATCAGTTAGAGATGACCAACCGACCGGGTGAGGGGCTGAAAGATGAATTCTTCGACGTTTGACCCCCTGGATCACGCGTGACTTCTCCCGTTGCTCCGGGGACTTGAGATATCATCGTTAAACGTCCCCTACGTGGCCAACATCCTGTAAACATGGATAAACAAAGAAAAGTGAAAGAAAACAAGAAAATACAAGGAAACGAATAAAAGATGGCGAAAAACATGGGGAAACACAAAAGAAAACGTGCGTGAATATATGAAATGTAAATGCACGTCACCTGCTCCCAAATTGATCCTTCCCATCACTCCCCACACCGCTATAATCACACCCTCACTTATTCCCATACTCCCCCACTATCAGTACCCTTCCCATCGACCACATTCACCCGCAAATCATCCAAACCCTAACCCTAGCCCCAATTTCCGAAATTCCATTTCTTGAAGGATCAGCGAACGGCGGCTCCCCAAATCTCTCCCTCACACGGCGTGGGATGTTTCGGAGGCTTGGACTTGCATCATTGCTGTGTAACCTCTTTCCACTCTTCATATTTCTTTCCTTATATGCAATGTCTTGAATTTCTGTCTACCTGATTCATCTGCTTTATCATCATCATAGACACCCTTCCCCACTTTGTCATTCTTCCCCCATGTCATTACCATGTCTAGGAAGGGAAAAGAGACTGCCTCTTCATCACGGAGACATCCCCTACATGGCCCTTCTCCCCCATCATTCATGGGCATTAACCCAACTTCTGAAGAGCAATCTACACATCTGCACGCCCTGCTTCATCGCCCCATGCGACCTACCCTTTTCGCTGATTCCCCCACGCTCAAATCTCTCGAACTCTTTAGGGGCGTCAGCAAACTTTTTAACTACATTGGTTGCGATTTCCTTCTGCGTGCCCAAGCCCACACACACCGAAACCTCACACTCGAGTTCCTCAGTTCTCTCGAAGTGTCTGAATGGGGTTTCACTTTCTACGCCTTCAATGGCAATTATTCTATGAACTTTGCCGAGCTTAACAATATTCTGAATTTCCCTCACCCCGATCGTCATGTTGAATGTTCAACTCATGATCGGTCTGACATTTTCTCTTACTGGTGTTTGGCGATTCAGTTTTGTTGTGTGACGTTCTGTGTGTTTTCCATGGATGATCTTTTTCTTCGGTTTGTCTTTTTTCTCACGATTATCACTCTCACTGTATGCTTCTGTTACGAGAATTCACCCACATGATTGCTTCATAAAAGGGTCGTTCCCCAACCCGGTTGAGGCGAACAACCACAGCCGCTCGACCCACCGGGGGTAGCACGCTTGGGGACGCTTGAGTAGCTAAGCCGGGCCTACTGACAGGCACGGACGTATCCTTCCGCACAGGCGGACCATGGCTCATGACCGATCGGTACGACCCGCCCGATTCCCATGAACCACGGCGCCTAGAATGATACGGCCCGACCTTTAGTTCGTCACCAACGATAAACGACCTAGGATAAGGACACGACTGACACATACGTCACCCGACCGACTGACGGTTAGCGCTTTCAGCCCTGACATCCCGACAAAAGCACCCCTTGGCCGTTGCGCCGCCTGACAAAAGCAGGTCAGGAACTCCTGTTCCCGACGTCCTTGTCCGATGCTTCCGCTGACACCCGAGCCAGCTCAGCACGCCTAGTCATCACCCGTCAGGTATAAATACCCCCTCTCCTCTTACGGAAAGGAGGTTGGAAAATTCTCTCTTAATCTATAATTCACACACGAGAACAAGGGTCGTCCATATCTTTGTTCTCCCACCCATAGCTCACCACGTGCGGTCCACACATCGTTAGTCTGGCCGGCGTGTCTAGCCCCCCATTTTAAGCCCTATTACTGACTTAGGCATCGGAGGGGCTAAGGGTTGAACCCCAACCTTGCCCTTCTGACGAGTTGTTCGTGCTGCAGGAGAGCTCGCCCCTTGACCAAAGTCAGCGTCAGCCCCCTGCCGTCCAACCCTCCTCAGCTGTATCCGGTGAGATTCGACCCCGTGAGCGCCACCGACAACGGATCCAACTTCTTCACCCCACTAATCACTTGTAAAACAGCCTACCTAAACCTTCTTCTCCATATAACCATCGTGCCCTTGGTTCCCCATAATACAAATTCATTGTACGCGAGTTCCACCTCGTAACAATTGGCGCCGTCTGTGGGAACGAAGGGTCACACCCATGTTAGACTCCATGCTGATCTCGCGGAACCCTGACCACGGCAAAGATCTCGTGGGTCAGGAACCGCTCTCCCTACAAATCACCCCAGCGTCCGACCCCCTTCTGGGGATGGGCACCGAAACTGAACCTACTTCAGCCCACGCCGCCCTGAAGAGCTTCGAGGCCGTCACTCAGGCCAGGGGAGGCTATCAGACGGCTAGAACAGAGCCTCCGTCCGGCCCCTCAGAGCCCCAGAACGTGAGGTGGAACCTCCACCTTCAGTTCGAGGAGGAGGGGGAGAACAGGGGGCTCGCGGAGGAGGTTGCGGCCCAGCAAAGGCTCCTGGAAGAGGAGATGGAAGTTGCGCGGCGGTGGAGGCGCCTGGGGGAGGCAGCCACCGCACAAAGGCATTTGGACGAAGCGGCAGAGACCGCCCGAAGGGCCTACCAGGACGAAGAGGCCGCTCGCCGCCAACTCCGCCTCATCGTCGCGGAGCGCGAGAGGCTAAGGAGAGAAAACAGGGGCAACCGAGAAATCCTGGACGAGACGGCGACGGGACGGTGGCTCGGGGACGGGCGGGACCCGTTGCTGAACAGGTCCCCACCCGGAGGAGGCAGCCCGCGTCGCCTACACCACCCCTCCGATACCCAGCACGAGGAAGCCGTTTGCCGACAACTACGCTTCCTCGTCGCCGAGCGCGAAAGGCTCCTCCGGGAGAATCAAGAACGGATGGAGGCCCGAGGAGAGCTGGCCGGGAGGCGCTGGCGCTGGGAGAACCGTAGCCCGCAACCCGTCGAATCCTCGGCCCAAGGAAGGAGCCCCGCCAGAAGACCGTCGGGCAACTCCCCGGGGACGGAGGACCGTCGGCGGCCGAGGCGCGACCGAAGCCAGACCCCCGAATGGCAGAGAGGGGATGCGCCGGATCACCCTACCTACCCGGAGGAGGCCACGCCACTTGCACGGTGGATCACGTCCGCCCCAAGGCCCATAAGGTTCAAACCCCCTCACTTGGCCACGTACAATGGGAGAGGCGACCCCCTCACACACGTGCAGCAATACCGGGGGGCGATGTAGGCGCAAGACGTGGATGAGGCGTTCCTATGCAGACATTTCTCCCAAAGCCTGAGGGACACCGCGTTGGACTGGTACTTTGGCTTACCCACGAGGTCCGTCGGGAGCTTTGGCGAACTATCCCACAAGTTCTACCAAGAGTTCCGGGCCGGGCAGATGAAAAAGAAGCCCTTAGACTATCTCAGCACGATAGTCCAAGGGGAGGGAGAGACAACGGGTAGATACCTCCGCCGCTTTCAGGAGGAGAGACGGGCGGTGATGACATGTGGCGATGAGGTGCTTATGATGGCCTTCAAAACAGGGTTGCGGACTCGAAGCCTCCACAAATCCCTGCTCCGGGACCCGCCGTCCGACTACGAGGCGTTGGTTG
>JAULAV010006583.1:0-24957 GCA_030789695.1 Scilla litardierei | reverse complement strand
TGGAATTTTATTGTATCTTGTAAGTGTTCCGATCATTCTAAAACTTTAATATTATATTAATATCATTGCTAGCAACTGTTTTCTATTGCCTGATCATGATTTCTGCTGTTGAATATTTTTTAGATTGTGTTTTTGCCATGAATTATGAGTAGTTCCCTAATCTGGGATTTTGGTGGAAACCCCTTCGTGGGTTCTCCCTAGAACGACCATAGGAATAGGATTTCGATAGGATTTAGGAATTTAGATGGTTACGCGGGGTGTTTCATTTCATTGGCGTGAGAAAGACCACCTCTGACCGTCGGGCCAAGGGGGAATAAAATTGGCGTTTGACTCCCTAGGCACAGCTCACGCCCCTAGCGTAGACATTGAATCCTAGCGCGTGGGAACGGCAGGATTAGATGTCAGGAGTAATCGTTGCGAGCTTAGTGCTCCCAGATTCGGTCGGTGTTAATGGACATGGGAATACCCACCGACCGAACCCGGGTAGTCCTTGCGTATCATCCTGGGCATCGACCGGAATATCGGGCCCATGGGACGCAGATATCACTCCTAGAGGCAACGTCTCACCACTAAACCCTAAAATCCAATCATTATCCTATCTGTCGGTCGTAATAGAGAGGGCACACGATAGGGTGGAAACCAAAGTCCTATGTTCCCTTTTATATATTACATCCTTTGTATTCATATCCTGTGACAACCTACCGATCATTCGGACTAGCTCACCCGTCAGGTGAACCGGTTCCTACTTGACAGGAAGCACAAAACATGCCTCCCTGAGTTCGACCCCTAAGCCACACTACAACACCGTGCGCTTGCGGTTAAAAATATTTAAATCTGGTATCCCTGATTCCTTTGACTATAGTGCCAAATCTAAGGGACGTCATATACTCGTTCCATATTTTCAGCACTTCGCATTTTTGGGTAGGCACTTTCCACGGCTCACATGCCGCCCCGCACTAGGTCTCGCACGAGGGCGCCCGCTTCCAAGCGGAAGAGGTCAAGCGATACTGGCCCCTCTTCCGCTAGGGCGGAATCCCCTCCACCTAGCCCACCACCACCCACACATCTGCCTCCTATCACACCTATCCCACCACCACCACCACCACCGTTGTGCCGATTTTCATTGACCCCATTTCTGCTGTGAGCCCTGAGCGTCCTGCCACCATTATTGAGAGGGGCGAGCCCTCTTTTTCCTCCGCAGTGGAGACCATATCCACCTTCTTATTCTCGACCCCTGGAGAGCCATTTCCTTCACACTTCATGTCCTCCCCAGTCGTCGACCTTACTGTCTCCACTGCCGCTATCTTCTCTTAGAGTGTCGTGACGTCTGTCCCCATTTCTGTGTCATCGACCTCTCTGAGCTCCTCGCCCTCTGTCACCATTTCAGCCTCTACTGTTGCTCCTTCCTCTTCGATCATTCCTACGTCTCAGCCTTCCACAGAGGCTGAGCGTCTTTTTGTGAGCACGGCACCTCAGCCCCACCAGGTAGTTGCACCCGTCGTTTACGGTCGCCGTGCTATACAGCCCCGTTCCTCACCTGTTCGACCCTCTGCTCCACGGCCCCCCGACACCCTAGTTCAGCACGTCTGTGCTCTAGAGGGGGCAGTTAGTGGGCTCAGAGGGGATTTTCGGGCTCTCTCCGCTACCGTCACTGCTGTACAGAGGCACGTCGCTTTACTTTCTGGTATTCAGGCTAGCTTGAACCAGATTCTTACGCGTCTGTCACAGCCGCCACCTGCCACCACCCGTACCACTGCCCAGCAGCCGCCGCCACCACCTCCCCTACAGGACGGTGCTGGTGCTCCACCATCCCCTTAGGCACACACTGGATGCCTCTCATACTTTTGCTGCTGTTATTCTGGATATTTTCTGCCGGCTGATTTTGCACCCCTCCTCCACAGACGTTTTGGTCACATTTTGCTCATACTTGTCTATATCATTTTGGGAGAGAGGATGTACTTTTGGGGACACTTATATTGCGCCATTTTGATCTCTGCATGCACCACATGTATCTCTGCATACATCATTTGCAGACACATCTCATTTTTCTTTTATTTGCATCCTTATCATGCATGCATCCTCACCCATCACACACATAACATTTTTCTCAGTGTGACACAGTTTGCACATTGAGGACATTGTGCAGTTTAGCTTGGGGGAGTGAGTATCTCACGCACTTTTTATTTTCTTCATTTTCACTTTTATTTTTCCACCTTTCTTTATTTTACACTTATTTTCACCCACTTTTTCATATTTTTTTCTCATGGATCACGTTTTCTTACTTTTTGTGTGCTGCATATGTATAGTAGTTCTGATTTTTCTTTTATCCTTATTTCCTTTAGCCCTTTTGCTAGAGATGAATTTTCTGTGACGATGATGATGTGGTATTAGCTTATCTCTATATGCATATTTTCTTCTCATGCCATTGTTTTTATTTTAGATATCATATGCCAAGCTTGCTATGAATTCGAGATAGTAACCCACACCTTTGTTATATGAATGTGAATGAAATTTTTCTATTAGCTAAGTCTGATGATTTATACTGTATACACTTCATAGAAAATACGCCAAGCTTCGCGCATTGATTGCCTATATTTTGAGTACTGCTTTGTTGTCTTATATCACTTCTTATTGCATGAAAATTGTACGCTTCACTTTCAGGTTGATTGAATGTACGCTATGTTGATATGACTAGATTAGTTTACTTTCTGAGATCAAACTGAGTAGATTACATTACCCTGCTGAAAGTTGTCGTGCACATTCTATAGAGTGAACCGAGTGTTGCATATTTTTCTTTCTCCACATATCTTGAGCATTATCTCTATACTTGAAATCATTGGTGATTCTCCTTTAGCGAATCTTATATTGGCATATCCCCCATGCTATAAAAAATCCATGCTCCTACCCCCCCCCCCCCCAAAAAAAAAAATCAAAAAGAAAAAAATATTCATGTATATCTCTCCATCTTTTGATTTGGTATCACAGTTGTATATATTGTTATGAAAAAAAGAGAAACAGAAAAGAAAAGAGAAAAGAAGTACATAAATGATCCCACTTCATATTCTTTTTCTCTTTCTTCCCTCTTTTATTTTTATTTCTTGGAGCTTTAAAAATGGGAAAAGTCTTATTGTTAAATTTGATGCCACCACGCCTATAGATAAGCTTGGGGGGAGGATCCAATGATGTGTGAGAGAGTGGCTACTTGTCTGTGCATGACAACCTAAGCTAGGTAATTTTCTATATTCGGTAAGATTACTAAAAGTTTTATGAAGTCCAGGAATTGAAACTTAGCATGCATTTCATGAAAACCACTCCTTTCTATTCTTATTGCTTCATATTTTGTGATACCTCTTATACTCCAGATAGAAAGCAATCAATTGAAAAGTGTGTGGTCTATGATTATGTATATTACTTTAGAAGCTTTAGACGATGTTAATTCTAGAATGATTTCATATTTCATATCGTTTTGATATTCTTGGGTTTCTATATTGAATGCATCCTTATATGATCGTGATATCGAGATAAAAATCTTTGGCATGTTTTCTATTCGTCGTATGCTATTGGAGTAAGTAAATACACGTCCTGAGAAAATGATCTAGCACCTTCCTCTTTGTTTTCTTTTCTATCTTCTTTTTCCTTTTTCCTTTTTTACCCGCCGGGTTCGCCTTTTACTTATCTTCCTCGAGGACGAGTAAGAGTTAACCTTGGGGAATTTTGATCGCTCCTTATTTTACACCTTTTTTCTGCATATTTTCATGTCATTTCGATCGCCCATATTGCGTTTTCCACGATTATTCGATGATATCAAGTTGCTTTTCACTATTTCTTGTTTTTGTCGTATTTCAGGAGATATAGAGCGATCTGGAGCAAAAATGAGATCAATGGACTTTTGCGAATCCCTGAGCATCACCCACAACTTATTTGACAAGTTAGCAGCGCTAGAGTATAAGGGGAAGAGGAAGAAATTCAATAGAATCGACAAGGAAGCGAGGAGGAGAAGAAAAGAGCCCAGAAGCAGCTTACTCGGCCGAACAGAGAGTCTACTCGGCCGAGTAACAAGCTGCGTTCGACCGAGTGAAACGGATACGCACAGCAAAATTTCAAAGTTTCCTCGGCCGAGCAAGGAATGTTACTCGGTCGAGAGAGAAAGCTCACTTGCCCAAGTAGAACAGGGATTTTTAAATCGAGAAAGGGCCAAGTTACTGGAAAATTTTGAGAAGCCTACTCGGCCGAGCACGATTGCTTACTCGGTCGAGTAAAGAAGCCTACTCGCCCGAGTCAGTCAGGGAGACAGACCACCGAAACCCCCAGATTCTTGGTTTTATTATTGGGTCTGTCACTCGGCCGAGTGACATGGTTACTCGACCGAGTGACGCATTCCGACTGCTACGCAGATTGCGATTTCTGGGCTGCGTAGGGGCAATTCTGTCAGGGTTTTTTTTGGACGATTTTGGCTTGTATTTAAACATAGTTTTATCCTTAGTTTTAGGAGAGACTTCTATATTTTTTGACGGCTATTCTTTTGTGAAATCTCAGCTGGAGATCATAGGCGACAATTTTGGTTTGTTCTTTCTTGCTAAAACTCTTATTTTTATGAATTGTCTCTTCTTTGCAATGAATTGTGTTATGATCTATTACTTTATTTCTGAGATTTTCATGATGATTTGTGAGTAGTTTATTCGTTCTAGGGTATGTGGATGAACCATATGGACCCAATCTTTTGAATTGTGATGAATGAATAGAATTGTTGCTAGGATTGAAGAAAGGTTAGGTTTTGATTGATTTATTACGAGTAGCTATGAATTTCCTTCAATTGAGATTTGCAAGAGATTGGATCCCAAATGATGGGAAGGCCTAGATATTCGACTTAGGTTTATAATCGAAATTCTCTAGATTTGGTTTGCAAGAGATTGGACCAAAGCTAGGATTTTTATTATAAATCTAAACTAATATTCGTTTGCTAGAGACTGGACGAATACGAACTATCATAACCTAGATCGTAGCTCGAGTTTGCACGAGAGTGGATTCGAGTTGCGATTGGACGATGATGCGGATCTTCACGCTAGTGGCTTAGATTAAGGTTCGCTAGAGAGTGGGCTCTAATCTAGGTTTCTATAAACCGGCAATAGCGCGAGAGAGTGAGCTTGGTTCTACATTAAGTTGCGACTAGTTTACCTACATTCCAACCTTGCAACATTGATATTCATGATCCACAAGGATAAGAAACGGTCCGTACTGGGGATTTCATATCCCTAGACGCTTTTATTATATTGATATCTATTTGCTATTTGAACGATTGTGACATTACCATCAAACTATTCTTATTCCATCAATAGCTAGGTGATCAAAGTAAGATACTGTCAATTGTCCTCCCTGAGTTCGATACCCGCTCGTCACTACACCGTGCGCTTGCGATAACAATACAGTCGTTTTTCGGGTGTATATCCGGGCGCGATCAATGTTCTTCCCTTTCATCTTCCCAATACCAATCATTGATCCTGACGAGTCGACAACCAGATGCAGATGGGCGGTCGACATGGTTGGGAGCTCTGTGCGCTCAGCAGTTTGGTAGGGGGAGATGTCGTGCACGACGTGCTAGCCATGCTCTGCTACGCTCGGTGTGCTTTGCTCGGCAAGGGGATCTCGACGTAGCTCCGCTCTTGAGCTATTCATGGCCATATATCTCGAATTTGCAAGAAATCGGAGGAAGGGGAGTTGTTAGGAGAGCATCTGTGGTTAGTAGATGGAAATCAATTAATAAGGATTCAGTAATGGATTGACCTTTTTGCTGGGTCGGTCCGAGCTCGGCTTGGAGACGAGGTAGTTTCAACAGCCTGGCGACATCCTCCTCTTGTGATCTCATGCAGGAACCTTGAAAAGATGGAATATTTGCGGGGACAGTGGACAGGAGCCACTTTGTCGCAGGGGCAGTCCTCGTTCTCCCTTTGTTGTCGTCGATCGTGCAACAACTACACCGAGAAGCCCTTGGAGGAAGAGGGGCCGATATTGGTTTTGAACCGTCTCGTCGCACCGACGTCGCCGAGGATGTCTCTTTTGAAGAGGGTTGAGGATGCGCTAGATTGAGGATGAGGTCGGGACAGTAATTGCAGATCACACTGATCCGATCCTTGTCTGGCGATGGAGAGACCCTCAGTGCCGATTCGTGCCCCGGGTGAGGCCCCTAGGGCCGATTGATTGCTGGCGAGTATACACAAACAAGAGGAGATCTCCCACATTTGCAGACTATTGATCGTGCCCGGATATACACCCGGAAAACGACTGTAGTCTTACTGCAAGCGCACGACATAGTGGCGAGTGGGTATCGAACTCAGGGAGGACAATTGACAGTATCCTACTTTGATCACCTAGCTATTGATGGAATAAGAATAGTTTCGATGGTAATGTCACAATCTTTCAAACAGCAAATAGAATTCAATATAATAAAAGCGTCTAGGGATAGAAAATCCCCAGTACGGACCATTTCTTATCCTTGTGGATCATGAACATCAATGTTGCAAGGCTTGAATATAGGTGAACTAGTCGCAACTTAATGTAGAACCAAGCTCACGCTCTCTCGCTATTGCCGGTCTATAGCAACCTAGATTAGAGCCCACTCTTGTGCAAACCCTAACCTAAACCACTAGCGCGAAGATCGACATCATCGTCCAATCGCAACTTGAGCCCACTCTCGTGCAAACTCGAGCTACGATCTAGGTTATGATAGTTCGTATTCGTCCAATCTCTTGCAAACGAATATTAGTATAGATCTATAATAAAAATCCTAGCTTTGGTCCAATCTCTTGCAAACCAAATCTAGAGAATTTCGATTATAAACCTAAGTCAAATATCTAGGCCTTCCCATCAATTGAGACCCAATCTCTTGCAAATCCCAATTGAAGGAAATTCCTAGATACTCGCAATAAATCAATCAAAACCTAACCTTTCTTCAATCCTAGCAACAATTCTATTCATTAATCACAATTCAAAAGATCGGGTCCATAGGGTTCATCCACATGCCCTAGAACGAATAAACTACTCATGAAAATCTCTGCGCTTACCGCTCACAAATCATCATGAAAATCGGGTCCATAGGGTTCATCCTTATGCCCTTAACCCACACATGTTCCTCTGCATACACACTTGTTTACACGCATACATACTAATACTCATACTCATATACACTCGCATTCAAATACTAGCATATTTGAGACAGGTTTTCTCAGCCTTCGGGGAGGCCGGTGACCGAAGGAAAAGGGATGAGATGGAGTTTGATCGTTGGCAAGCGATGGATGGTTGGATGAGTGGGGCATTTGCCAGAGTGATTAGAACAGTGGAGATTACACCACGGGTGTCGAAGAGGTTGGCGCTGTCGAGCATGGGGAGCATGTGGCCAGGGGGCCCTGAGACGGAAGAAGAGCATTCGGTGGGAGGCCTTTGCAACTTGATATTAGTCTTCGAGAATAGAACAACAACAACACGCCATTGCGAGTACCTGTGGAGTTGAGGCTTTAAATAGACCCCTTAGTTTGCCTCTATGGATTCCAATTCCCTTGGCCAAAATCTATATGGTTAGTCTAACATGTCATTGTGATGTAAACATTATATATCCTTAGCATCAAGAACGGCTAGCTGCTCTGTTGATCAACATGCATGTTGAGAAGTCGCGATCTCCCGCAATCAACCATCACTAGTCCATAAAAACTGATGCTCATGGCACAATCATGAAGTATATAAGAAACTAGCGAGCAGCAAACAAGATTTAAAAAACACTCCGATGCCATGCTTCAACTTGGGTAGTAAATATGTCAACTTGGGTAGTAAATATGTAGATAGGAAATCATCTCATTAGAAATATCAGTATGGTACAGGCACCGCATGTTGGCCAAAATCTAAGAGGTTTACATAGTCGATAAACTAAGCTAATACATAAGCACAAGAGCCTGCAAGTAATGTACGATGCGGAAAACTAATTGCGAAAGGCGAGCATATGCGCTAGGTTGAAGGGAGACGATCACCATCTAGAATACATCAGCCTCGAGGCAATGGAAATCAGTCAGCCTATGTACAGCGATCTGACTAAAGTGCTCCAAAAACTGCACGTTTCGTGTGAACGACAAAAGGCACGCTACGACTTGTGACGCCCTGAAAAATATGGGTGTCGAAGTCAGTAATGGTGCTGCCAGAGGGATTGCTGGGACGATTGGCCCTGGGAAGAACTACTCAGACTCCCTTGGATTTGAAGCTGCTGCTGATGTTCCCTAGAGATCCCACCAACCGGAGCATGGTACAAGTTTGGGTACCCCGTCATTCCCATTTGTGTGGGTTGCCGACTCTGTCGAAGGGCTTGCTGACTCGACCCCTGGGTGCCGTAAAAGCTGCTGCCTGGAGCTGGCGGCAGTGTTCGTGAAAGCCAGTGGTTGCCCTGAAAAGAAGCTAATCAAAATAAGCTGAAGTTGTCTCCATTCTCACATGTTACATTTTTTCCTTCTTATTTCTCCCCATCTCCCCCTCATTTCCCCCAGAACCAGCAATCCCACCAGCGAAAAATAAGACAAGTCGACAGAGAAAAAATAATGGAAATAAGAAGGAACAAAAAAAAAGATGCTTCGATTCTGCACCTTCCATGATCAACATACAAACAATTGCAACTACCCAGCAAAAGTAAAATTAACTACTTGATGGGGGGGAAATGTAAATAAAGATAATAAGGTTTTTCTTCACTGACCGATAGGCTACAAGAAAATGCTAATTTCTGACATCAAAGTTTTGTTTTTCATATAAATCAGTCATATGATCATCATAATTTAAATATTGGTAATTTGCAGAAAATGTGTTCAATATCGCTACTCATAACCCGTACCGGAAAAAGAGTGCAATGTTTGGATCCAGGTTCCTCATTGATTGTAGATATTTAGACCATGAACATGCTTCTAGAACCAGGCCAAAAACTGAAACAACTCAGTGATATGGAATTTAGATACAGGCTGGCTGCACTAACAAACAGGTCTGGGTACTGAGCGATGCGGCCATATATTATGGTCATTCCCACCATGTTGCAAGGCCGGGTATTTAAAAGACTCAATGCGATAGCCATCACAGAAAAGTGCAAGCATTCGAAAGAGCGTGTGACATTTAACAACTATAAAAGGCATTCCAAAATTAATAGAAAATGATCCATATATATTTAGTTCCCCATATCAACAGTTTTGAAGGTTTTGGTGGGGCTCCTAATACTGGTTGAGAAACTTCAAGCTTCATGAATTGGACGATGATGCGGACGCACCTACCCCACCGGCTACCGAGGATGCGGGACCACCTATCGTGACATACGTGAGGCGTAGGAGGCGCGAGGTCATCACGTAGTGAGATTAGTGGCTCTAGTGGCTCTAGTGGTATTCTAGTTTTTTTTAGACTAGATTAGTAAATCCCCACTTTTCTATTTATTAGTGCTAGCCATCTTTGTTATTTTCTTATGCTTGATTTGTGAAGAACGTGTTAGGCATCGTAGAGAAGTTTCTTAGACTTTGATCCGACATTCAAAGCTAGGAGATATGGTTTCGTCTCGAAGGCCACCCAATTATTTGTATTTCTTCGCATTTCTATCTTATTAAAAATCCTCTTTTTATATTTTCCACTTTTAAATATATCGATTTGCTTATACGATCTCCCAGATCGTATCAAATTGGCATCAGAACGGTGATATCTCATGGCGACGGGCACAAGATCAAAGGCGGACACCATGGATGAGAAGATTCAAGCCATACGGGAAGAACTCAATCGGGAGATTGAAGAAAAGTTCGAGGGATTGCGGAAGACGGTGGGGGATTCGTTCAAGGATCACGCCCACTCGTAGGAAGACACCCAAATCGAACTTCGGGCCATGAGGAAGAAGGCCGCACAAACAAGCCGCGATCTCCAAGGATTGAAGAAGGCCACGTCATTGATTCCGACAATATTGGCAATGTTACAAGCCTTAACGGCGGAGAAAGGAGGATATCGGGGCAAGGGGATCCGAGAGGAGGAGATACAAGACGAATCCATCAACGAATTGGCCCTCCTATATCAAGCGGCGACAACGGCGGACTCCGTAGGGCAAGGCGAAGGTTCGGGAGAAGTTCGGGGGGTCGACGCGGCTTGCCATAGGGCCGCGCAGGCCTGCTTTACAATCAGCAGACCCGCGCGGGTCTTTTCGGCAGGCGACAGGCGCGCTTGGGCCTGTCGGGGGCTCGGCGGCCCAACCCAGGCCCTCCCAGGCCTGGGCGAAGCCGCCTGACCCCCCCCAGGGGCTACGGCGCACCCCTGCGGGGGTCCGAAGCAGGCGGCACCCCCAGGCGGGGGTGCGGGAGAGGAGGCACCCCCAACCGGGGGTGCGAGATGGTGACCGCCCCTCCTGGGGGCCCGGCGAGCTGGGCCGCCCTTCCTGGGGCCCGACGAACCCTTCACGGGCCTTTGGGGGTGTGGCGGGGTTCGTACCCCACTTTGGGGAAACTTCGGGGATGGTGGGAGGCGGTTGGGCCTCGGGAGCAGCTATTGGGACCCCTGCGGGCCAATTTTGGAGAACGGAGTCCACCCCTCTTGGGCCAAGGCCTATTTTTGCATGACCACCTAAGTTTCCAAGACACCACTATCAGCCCGAGGCATGGGAGAGGCCGGGGTGGCCTGAGGAGTTGTACGGGGCTGACGGGGGATGTCCGACGGAGAACCGGGGTGGCGGTTTCGGCTGGGGAGGTGACCGTGGCGGAGATAGGGGCAGCAGGGTGACCGTGGCGGAGAAACGGGCAGCATGGTGACATCAACGCGGATCGGCGGTTGATGAAGCTGAAGATGCCGACCTTTGATGGCACCGATCCAGACGGGTGGATATATCGAGCGAAGAGGTATTTTCAGGTGATGGGGTTGACGGAGCAGGAGGTCCTGAAGGCCATCGGGATTTATTTTGAGGGAAAGGCACTAGCATGATACCGGTGGAAGATAGCACGGGCCCCTTTTCGTACCTAAGAGGAGCTATTAGCACTGATCGTGGATCGGTTCCAGGAGACAGCGGGTGGAGATTTCTACGAGTAGCTGTCAGCCCTGAGACAGGAGGGGACAGTGAGGGACTACGTGGAGAGATTTGAGATGCTGAATAGCCGGGTGAAGGTGGTGACAGATGAGGTGATGATCGAAAACTTCATGAGGGGGCTGAAACCCTCTATACTGGCGGAGTTGCGGATGCAGAGTCCGACGACCTTGGAGGATGTCCTTCGTTTGGCCCACAAGGCGGAGAAGAAGCATGCAGAGGAGAGAAGGATACGAGGGGCTTGGGGAAACCAGAGCACCCGCCCCGCCCCTGCAGCAGCTACACAGAGAGCACCCACAGCTGCACCTGAGACTCGAGGATAGGGCCGCCCAGCTGCTCTCGGGCGGCGGATGACGGAGGCAGAGGTGAGGGAGAAGCGGGCCAATGGGTTGTGCTTCCATTGCGACGAGAAGTTCATTCCTGGACACAAATGTGCGAGCCGCCTACTACAGATCACTATGGTACCCGACGAGGAGGGTACGTGGGTGAGGAGGAGCCACCAGTAGAGGAGGAGAAGTCTCATCTAGACTTCACGGAGGTTTTCTTGAACTCCGTGGTGGGGTTCACTCCGAACCACACCATGAAGTTATCAGGGCAGCTGGTGGACACGGCGGTGACGATGCTGATAGACAGTGGGGACACCCACAATTTCATCTCCAGCTGAGTGGTGGAGCGACATGGGCTGCAGTTGAGCACACTGGAGAAGTTTACCGTACTGGTGGGGACAGGAAAGATAGAGGAGAGCAAGGGGTTCTGCAAGGGTCTGTGCCTGACCTTGCAGGGAGTGGGAGGACTTCTTGCCATTGGAGTTGGGCAACGTGAATATCATACTGGGGGTGCAGTGGCTGAAGAAGTTGGGGGAGATGAAGGTGAACTGGAAGCTTCTGAGGATGGAGTTCCAGGTTGGGGAGCAGACCGTCGTATTGACGGGACCCGACCCTTTGTTTTTCATTAGTGGCCTTCAAGGCCATCACTCGGACGTTGCAGGACGAGGGAGAGGGGTTCCTGGTGGAGTATCAGGGGCTGACAGCTGAGGGGGAGAAGCAGCAGGAGGAGACCGCAGCAGAGGTTGAGCAGGTGCTAGAGCAGTACCAGGTGGTCTTTCAGGACCCGCAGGGGCTACCACCGTCCAGAGGACACGAGCACGTGATTGTATTGCGTGATGGAGCAGCACCGGTGAGTGTGCGACCGTACCGGTACCCGCATGTGCAGAAGGACGAGATTGAGAGGATGGTGCGAGAGATGCTGCAAGCTGGGATAATCCAGCAAAGTGTGAGTCCTTTTTCGAGCACAGTTTTGCTGGTTAAGAAGGACGGAAGTTGGAAATTCTGCTCGATTACCGGGCGCTGAATAAGGAAACTGTCGCTGACAAGTTTCCCATTCCGGTAATCGACGAGCTGATGGACGAGTTACATGGGGCGACGATCTTTTCGAAGATCGACTTGAGGGCAGGATACCACCAGATCTTGATGCGGCCAGAAGATGTGCCAAAAACTGCCTTCCGCACCCACAAGGGGCACTACGAGTTCCGAGTCATGTCGTTCGGCTTGACGAATGCTCCTTCGACTTTCCAGGCCTTGATGAACAAGGTCTTTCAGCCCTTCCTGCGGAGGTTCATTCTCGTTTTCTTTGACGATATCCTTATCTACAGCAGGAGTATGAGGGAGCATTTGGACCACTTGGAGGTGGTCTTCCGGGAGTTGATGGCGCAGCAGTTGTTCGCCAACCGGAAGAAGTGCAGCTTCGCCAGGTGCGGATCGAGTACATGGGGCATGTTGTGTCGGTGGAGGGGGTGACGGCCGACAGGTCGAAGATAGCGGATATGCTAGATTGGCCGGTGCCTACTACACTGCGAGCTCTTCAGGGATTTTTAGGTCTGACCGGCTACTACCGAAAGTTCGTTAAAGGGTACAACATCATAGCATGTCCCCTTACCAAACTGCTCAAGGACGGATTTCATTGGGGGAAGAGGCCACCAAGGCCTTTGAGGCCTTGAAGGTGGCGATGACGACGGCGCCAGTTCTTGCCTTGCCAGACTTCGGCATATCCTTCGTGGTGGAGACTGACGCGTCGGGATATGGATTGGGAGCGGTGCTTATGCAGGAGGGACGGCCCATAGTCTATTTCAGTCAGGTGTTGTCTGCTAGAGCACGGCTGAAGTCGGTTTATGAGCGGGAGCTGATGGCCATTTTCTTCGCGGTGACGAAGTGGCCGCCCTATTTGTTGGGCCGGGAGTTCGTGGTTAGGACGGATCAGCGGAGCCTCAAGTATCGTTTGGAGCAGCGGTTGGTTACTGAGGAGCACCAGCATTGGTTGTCCAAGCTGGTGGGGTAACGATTTGACATCGAGTACAGGCCGGGGTTGGAGAACAAGTCTGTTGATGCCTTGTCTCGTCGGGAGGAGAGCGTGGACTTGAGGGCTCTGTCGTGACAGATGTGGTTGGACTGGGAGCCCATTTTGCAGGAGGCGGAGAGTGACGATGAGCTAGGGCGGATCCGCGAGTTGCTGCGGCAGGAAAAGGAGGGGCCGACAGGGTATTCCTTACAGAGGCACAGACTGCTTTACCAGGGGAGGTTGGTGCTACCGCGGGCCTCAGTGTTTATACCAATCATGTTACAAGAGTTCCACGGCTCAGCGACTGGAGGCCATTCGGGGGTACAATAGACGTACCAGAGGATGTCTAGGGAGGTGTACTAGCCTGGGATGCTGAGGAGAGTTGTCCAGTTAGTAGCAGCTTGTGACGTCTGCCAGCGTCACAAGTATATCGCCATGGCAGCAGCAGGGCTGTTAAAGCCGTTGGAGTTGCCAGAGAGGGTCTGTGAGGAGGTCAAGATGGACTTCATTGACGGGCTGCCCCGTTCCGAGGGATATACAGTGATCTTCGTCGTAGTAGACCGCTTGAGTAAGTATGCACATTTCATCCCTATGAAGCATCCTTACACCGCGGTCTCGGTGGCCACAACGTTCGTTCAAGAGGTGATATGTTTGCACGGGGTACCTGCGTCCATAGTGTCCAACAGTGACCAGATCTTCCTGAGCGGGTTCTGGCGCGAGCTTTTCAGGGTACAGGGTACGGTGCTTAAAAAGAGTACGGCGTACCACCCACAGACGAACGGCCAGATGGAGGTGGTAAACCGCTCTATAGAGACTTATCTGCGGTGCTTCGCGTCGGAGGCGCCTCGACAGTAGCACAGGTGGTTGGCGTGGGCAGAGTATTGGTACAACACGTCGTACCAATCAGCAGCGGGGACGACCCCTTTCAGGATCCTCTACGGGCGAGATCCACCGTCCTTATTTCGCTTCGGCGACAGACAGACGCCAGTGTCACAGGTAGAGGCTTATATGGGAGATAGGGATGCTATGTTGGAGGAGCTACGGAGACATCTTTTGAAGGCTCAGCAGGTGATGAAGACCCGGGCAGATGGCCACCGGCGGGACGTCCACTTTCAGGAGGGAGATATGGTATATCTCAAGCTGCGACCCTACAGGCAGAAGACGTTAGCTCGGAGGCAGAATGAGAAGCTGGCAGCTCGCTACTACGACCCATACCAGATTGGGGCCAAGATTGGGAATGTGGTATATCGTTTGCACCTGCCACCTTCCTCGACGATACATCCGATGTTCCATGTGTCGCAGCTTCGGAGAGCGATTGGGGACCAGTCAGCCACGTCTACTCTGCCACCTACACTTACGGAGGACATAGAAGTACTGCTGGAACCTTTGGATGTGCGTGCAGTTCGTCAGGGACCTGGACGACGAAGGGATGTGCTGATCTACTGGGTGGGCCTACCTGACTGTGACGCCACGTGGGAGGCATATGACGTGGTCTGGAAGCAGTTCCCAGATTTCCACCTTGAGGACAATGTGGCTCTTTTAGGGGAGGTATTGATGCGGACGTACCTACCCCATCGGCTACCGAAGATGCGAGACCACCTATCGTGACATACGTGAGGCGTAAGAGGCGCGGGGTCATCACGTAGTGAGATTAGTGGCTCTAGTGGTATTCTAGTCCTTTCAGACTAGATTAGTAAATCCCCACTTTTCTATTTATTAGGGCTAGTCGCCTTTGTTATTTTCTTATGCTTGATTTGTGAAGAACGTGTTAGGCATCGTAGAGAAGGTTCTTAGGCTTTGATCCGACATTCAAAGCTAGGAGATAGCGTTTCGGCTCGAAGGAAACCCAATTATTTGTAGTTCTTCGCATTTCTATCTTATTAAAAATCCTCTTTTTATATTTTCCACTTTTAAATATATCGATTTGCTTGTATGATCTCCGGATCGTATCAGACGACGTCCCACCAAATCAATGAAGATTTATTCCAAACAAATCTCATCGCATAGATAATGTGAGAGAATAGACTTCAATATGACAATTTACATGCACCAAAGCTGACCTTCCAGGATATACCCGCTCTCTGCTTAGAAACAAAACCAAGTGAGGTGGTTTTTGTTCAGGTGACATTCTAAACAACGTATGTGCAAATGCTCCCATTTACACACTTCGATCTGTTTCCAGTCTTCAAATACAAGGTGATGACTGTTTGGTTAAAAATGGAATACCCAACCCAACCTTGGTTTTTTAATCAATTTGGTTGAGATTGGTCGATTTCTTAAGCTAATACCTATTACGGCATTCTGTCTGGTTTCAATCTAAATAACCAATGGAGCAAACCATGCCAATACATATTTATTAAACTGTTTTGTATAGCCAAAGGCATTCCAAGGACAAGTAATCCTACCATATTGGTTTTTGCTCCTCGATCATCAGAGAAAATGAAGCGCTCTTTGTCAAACGTAAACCACAATATATTGTTTGAATATAAGGTCTTATTCGTCCTGACCCATGTAATAAACGATTTATGCAGGTCTAGCATATTATATTGTCTCAATTGTGACTGATCCAAATCCATCAACTCTGGGCCCAACTGCCAGATCAGTTTAAAATTGCCAACCGCTCCAATATATAAACGCTCATTTGTGGGTACAGCACAGTGCCTATTACAGGAGCAAAAGCATGGTCTGATTTGGTTCAAACATTCAGTTCACGTTTGGAAAAGGGCACTGGCACTGAATGCGTACGGTACCACATAGGCACGGGGCACGGCTAGTCCTGAACAAGTAGCATACGGCCGCAAGCACATGACTGCACATGTGCACAATATGCACACAAAAACACCTAATTATTGGCAGTTCACTGTTTCACGCTTTACTTAAACTAAAAAAGAAAACTAAAATTAAATAACACCTTTATGATTAACATCATTAGATTATAATCATAGTTATCATTATCTTAGTATATGTGATATGTATAAGATACGATGAGATCTGAAAAAATTCTGACACATGTCGAACGATTGTATTGGATGGACGAAGTGAATATCGTACAATATGATAATCATATTGGGCCCATTTGATACATATCAGCCAAACTCATATCGAATGATGCATAATTTCGAGTAGTTTTTATCTAGTCGGTGTCAGATAAAATCAACCAATTTCTTCTCGTCTCAACTAAAAATACTCAAAAAATTCCTCTCAACTCCTTGTAGCTCATCGACACGCACGGACCCCCCCCCCCCCCCCCCCCGGATGGCAAACCTGACGGTCATTAAACCATGTTAACCATTTTTAAAGTTCACAGAACCTTGCCAAGCTTCACCAAACCTCGAGAAGGAGCCACATACCATCGTCGACCCTCGACCCTTTGTAACTGTGTTTTAGGTGTATGTCATATCTTCTTATTTATTATTCGGTTTACAATTAAAATATTGTCATGATATATTTAGTTATATATAATTTGCTTAATTATTGCACAAGATAAATTTATATTTCAATATGCGATAAATTTATCTTACAATAAACGATAATTATAGAAAACTGCATGCAATATATAACACGATATGACAACTTGAATTATAACATATAAATGACATGATATAAGCCCGTGATGCTTCACAAAAGTTTGGAAGTTGGTCAGATGCTTGGAATAACATCCAACCGATGTAAAAGATCCTTTCATGTTAATGACGAGTCAGGCACAGCTTACGAATTTTGTAAAGCTGCATGGCTCTGTCAAGTTATTATGGTTTATTACAAGTTTACACGGCTTTGCCATGTCATATCAGGCAAATATTTTGGAAGTGTTGTGCATGTGTTGCTGACTGACACGTGTTGGATAAAGATACATGACTCACATTGCAATGCACACGTGTCTTATAGATCCTTATAGATCATGTATCCAAGTAACAACCCCCGTGCAAACAACATGATCCACCATCAGCACACCCTCCCCACTTCCTAATACCCAACATCACCACCTTCACTGGATGCAACCCCAAACGTACTTCTAGTTAGCACCTTCCAGAATCCTCCGTGAATCCAAGTAGGACCCCCCGCGAACCAATTGTACATGACGCCAACCTAGCCCACATGTGGGGGTAACCTGAGCCTGACCACCCAACTTGTTCTTCATTTAGGCCAAATTCGAGGAATAAAGGATTCAAACAAAGTAACTTCGTTTCTTTAACATAATGGATGAGGAATTACACCAAACCCCTAAAACCAACCCATCCCAACACAAAAGAGGTTACAAATGAATGACTGCCAATACAACTGTCAATTAGCCATTGGCAACTAACTCAGTTTAAGTATCTACATGGTCATACAAACATTGAAAACATGTCATCTTCCCATAACGGGAAAGAACAAAACCCATGCATTGGCAGGACAAAAATACACATCCTAACCACTACGCCAACATAAGTTTTGAAGTTTATATATTACTATAATAATACCAGTGTCTTTATTTTCCTATAGTCGGGTCAACCCATCAAATTAGGGGGAGGCAATCAGATCAGAATGGCTGATTCTTGATAACAAGCAAAGTGTCAAAATCAGGTGTCCCAAACAGGTCTTTTCCTTGTAAATATCAGGTCTGGATAAATTTTACTGAACCAAATTATGTCTGACGCAAGCAAAAAAACCATTTATTTCGCAGTGAAGGGAATTTGACCCAAAACAGAACCATAACTTTTTGCCTCACATGAACACAGACCTGTAACTAACTTGGCCAGGTTCAAGTTTAAATAACAAATTGCACCACGATAGATTGACAGGCTTATGTTAGGACAGGTGTATCAAGGTATTATTTTTAGAACTAAAACTGCAATGGAATTGAGCCACAAGCAATAAACACCACAATCTTCAACATGCACTACCAGAAGAGCCAACAATTCTCTGTACTAAAGAAACAACTTGCATTGATTATTATGACCTGGTAATAATCAGGTCAGTCTGGTAAAAAAATTGCGGATCCTGGTTATATGTCCCATTAATAAACAGGCACTCCGAGTCAACACAGTTATGCATGTACTTAGTTATGCCAATTCCAAATCATGGACCCACAGGTTTAGGTTGAATTCATGGGGTTCGTCAACATTAACACACCTTTGGTCAAAAATAAAATTCAAGCAGTGCACTATCACACCTTCATGCAGAAGTAAGACGTGCAATATCATTGAAAAAAATATACATGCACTTCTCTGCAATTAAGCCTTTAATGATCTGCAATTAAAGAGGAGATAATGTTTGCACCATTTCACCATCTAACCTTTCCAAAATGGATAGTAGAACATGCACCGTTAGGATTTTAAGAGTTGTGAACACCCTCTTTTGTTTTTCTCCTACCAACAGAGAAAGAAGAAAGTATCTACAATGGAAAAAATGTGTTATTCTTCCTCAACTCTCTCTAATGTCTAACACGAACTAACAATCTTAGGGATTTAATGGGAAATTTAGGGAAGAACACTATAGATTAGGGTTCCAAGGCTTTTCGTGAAGGATTCCAAAGTTTCTCACCAAGGGAGACCTTTCTCAGGTTTTGGAAATTTTAATTCTCAATATTTTATTAATTGATAATAAACCAGCGTAGTGCCTTTTATAGGCTTACAATCCAACACTTTTCTTATTCCATACGATGTGATATTAAACTCACCCAAAAGAAGAAAATAAAATAAAATAAAAGCGTACAAAAACCAAGTTTAAATCAAATCCCAGTTGAGCTCGAGCCCAACCATAATGAACGAACCAGACTGAGGCTTATGTCATCATATGTGCGTGTAGACCTTGATGTCCATATCAACTCTCCCGGATGGGAAGAACACGGCCACGAGTGTGAGGCCTGCTGGTTGTCATAGTACTCGAACAAATATGGATCTACCTTTTGAAACTCTGCTCTAATAATCCAAGTACAGTCGATTCTGGCCGGCCTTTCCAACTCACCAAGTAATGCTGATAACCATCATGCTTATGCTTATTTGATATTACCTGCTCATCTACTATGTGATCAATCTGCTCTTTATGTGGAGATATATGTGGTAAATTTATAGGAGGTGGACTAGCATGGGCCCTCAACTCACCTTGAGAAGGATTGAAGAATGGATCTGTGGGTATTGTTGCTGGACCCTTATAAGCCATTAGGTCTTCAATATTAAAAGTCGAGCTTATACGATAGTCTACATGGAGATCTACAAGATATGCATTAGAACCCAATTTTATTTAAGATTTTGAATGGGTCAACACTATGAGCTTGTAGACTCTTTAAGGTTTCAAGAGGAAACCCCTCAGATCTAATTCGCACCATTACATAATCACCTTCATTAAATTTTTTGAAGCGTTGATGGGCATCTGCAATAGCCTTATATCTTTCATTGCTAGAGTGAATTCTTCTGCTAATCTCTTTATGCAAATCATAGTGTTGAGTAAATGACTCAGCTGATGCAGACACTCTATGATGTTGCGACATGGGAATGAGGTCTATATGATTTTTATGTTTGTAACCATGAACTATCTCAAATGGACTTATGCTAATAGACCTATTTACTGAACCATTATATGCAAACTCAGTAGTAGATAACATCATATCTCAATTCTAGGATTCTCACCCACCAAACGCAGAGATTTCCTAAACTTCGGTTCACTATTTCTGTTTGGCCATCAATGTGAGGATGATAGACAGTGATGAACTTGAGCTTAGTGCTCATCTTATGTCATAGGATCTTTCAAAAATAACTCATGAATTTTGCATCCCTATCTGACACAATAGTCTTGCACAGACCATGCAGACAAACAACCTCATCAAAATAAAGTTTAGCAATGTGTGATGCATAAGAGATTTTAAAGCATGAGATAAAGTGTGACATCTTCGAGAATCAGTCCACAACAACAAAGATGATATCACGTTTCTTGGGTGTCCGTGGAAATCCTAACACGAAATCCATACTAACATCTTGTCAGGGGTAATTAGTATAGGTAATGGTGTATATAGACCAGTATTCTGCTTTCAATGAGTGGTCATCTGACAGACATGACATTGCCCAACAAGTCTAGCAGCATCTCTTTTAAGTCCTTGCCAATAAAATCGACTCGCAATGGACTCCATCGTTTTATCCATCCTAAAGTGTCCTGATAATCCTCCAGCATGTATCTCCCAAATAATAAAATCTTACAGATGTCCGTGAAATACATAACTGGGTAGCCCTAAAAGATACACATCTTGTAAGAAAATAACTACCACGATCTCGCACCAACTCATACTTAAGGACGCTATAGATCTCATTAAAATATTTCACAACACATAATCCTCTTTAATCTTCTCAAATACTATGACCTGAACACTCATAACAGATAGTAAAGCAACTCTGAATGCATCAGCATCCTAATTCTCAACCCCACATTATGATTGAGGACAAATGTATACTCCGAAAGAAATTCAACCCAACAACCATGTCTAGAGTTTAGTTTCTTTTAAGAGTTGACATATATCAAGGCCTCATAATCCGAGTACAAGAAGAATTCATGTGGTAGGAGATAATGTCTATAATATCGTAAAGCATGCAATATCGCATAGAACTCCATATCGTAGGTGGAGTATCTGAGTTTGGCATCACTGAGTTTCTTTATGTCATTGGCTTAATACCCCCCACATAGCACAATCACTAGGCATCACATGCAACATCAAATACTTTCATGAAATCTAGAAGACACATAACATGTGCTTCGGTCATACTTCTCTTAATATCCTTAAACATCTTAGCAACAAGTTTAGTCCATGAAAATTATCCTTTCTTCATGCAATCAGTGATTGGGGACATAATAGTGCTAAATCTAGTTATGAATCGACGGTAGAATGTGGCTAAACCATAAAAACTTCTAAATACATGTATGTTATGGGGTTTAGGTCAATCTATTATCGATTTAACCTTTTAAGGATCCGCACGCACTCCCTCTGAGGAAACAACAAAACCTAAGAAGATGACACGATCTGTCATGAAAGAACACTTCTTAAGGTTCGCATAAATGCTCTCTTTCCTCAATGTTATGCATACATGTTGCAGGTGGTCCATATGATGCTCTCTAGATCGACTATATATGATGATGTCTTCAAAGTACACGACTATAAAATTTTCCATAGATGGTCGAAGTACTTGAGTTATCACTCGCATAAAAGTACTATGAGCATTTGGATAGGCCAAAGGGCATATCATCCTTCGTTTTGAAGGCCATTTTTCACTCATCTTCGGGGAGAACTCTAATTTGATGGTAGTCACTCTTAAAGTCAATATTGGAAAATATTGTGACGTTAGTCATCATATCAAGCATGTCGTCCAACCTAGGGGTAGAAAAACAGTACTTAACAGTGATCTTATTAATGGCACGGCTATCCACATATATTCTCCATATTCTAACCTTAGGTGTGAGGAGAGTCAACACAGCATATGGACTCAAGTTTTTTCCTGATAAAACTTTTGGCTAACCACTCATCAACTTGCCTCTTCAACTCAGCATGCTCAGTAGAATTCATACGGTGAGAAAAATTGGGAAGTGTAACTCCCAAAATCAAGTCTATGTGTTAGGAAAGACTAGTGTTTGGAAGGATAAAAGGAGAATTTTTATAGATCAAGGATGAAATACAAGATAATTGGTTCCCATTAGAGAGGAAACCACTCTCCTAGCCTTTGATTCAAGATAAAGGCCTAATCTTCTCTACTCAATATTCTTCTTCAATATTCAACATGATATTCACCATGATCCCTTAGCCCTAATCCCTCCCTCACTATATATAGGACTAATTTGTCCATAATTACAAAAATGTCTCGCAAGTGCTCAAAATTACTAGTTTGCCACTAGTGTGGCTGCACCTCCATTCCTAAGACAATGTCGTGCTAAATATCAGCAAGGAAGGAAGACAATCTGGGAGGTTTTCAGGAAAGACATCACAGAATTCATTCAAAATTGACGTTCTCTCTCTAGGTATCTCTCCCTGCCTAATCTCACTAACCTCTCTCACAACTAAGGCAAATGCATTAGTCATCTTTTACTTCTCGCTCAAGCTCTTTAGGACTATGTAAGCTCTTGCATTACATTACCTCCTCGAAAGCGGCCATATTCGATTGTATAGGATTTAATTTGATTTTCTTGTCTTCATAAGTGAATGAACACGAATTCAAGCGTCCAAAAAATCGTGACATCTATATCAAAAAGCCAAGGTCTCCCCAAGATGATATGGCCAACATCCATTGGTAACACATCAAACCAAATTTTGTCCTAATAAGATCCAAACTGAATGTAAACAAGACATCTCTCCATAATGCTAATGGATGAGACATCCACCCATGACACCTAATAGGGTCTATGGTGGGATACTGGCAGCAATCTGATGTGATTATCACCGACAGACGGAGGAGGCGCGTGGCAGCTTCTGGGACAAATTCGTAAATTCGGGATTTTTATGCAACTTTGTAGATTAGGGGGGCTTTTGTGCAAAACTGTACTTTTTGTATGTTATTAGTTGTGGACGGCCCTAATTGTGTTTTCCATGCTTATTTTGAGATTGTAAACCCTAAGACCAAGGTGTCTTCTTTGGAAAATTAGACTTTCTTCTTGAATAAAAAGTTAGGAGATCTCCTCATCTCAAATCAGGGCTTATCTTGCGATATTTCAGATCTAAAAGTAATATTAAAATTTCCTCTTTTCTGTTGTTTTCTCCATTAAAACCCCGATTTCCCCACAAACAAGCCCTAGGATCTATCAAAGTAGTATCAGAACGGTCGATCCATGGCAAACACGAGGTCGAAAGACAAGGTTGAAGCGTCGGAAGAAAAGTTGGCGAAGTTTGAAGTCGAGATCCATGACGTGATTAAGAAGAGCGCCGACGAGCAAAGTAGCGATTTTACTACGCTCTTACTAGAGCGATTCGGGGAGGTACATGCAAGCACCGCCTTTGAGAGGTTGTATGCACTACGGCAGGATGGGTCTGTGAGGGATTACATCAAGAAGTTTGATATGCTGGTTAGTCGGATCAGCGGAGTGTCAGAAGAGTCATTGGAGGGGAACTTCATACAGGGGTTGAAGCCGACCATCACATCAGATGTGAGGGCCCATAGACCGACGAGTCTGCGGAACTTCATGAGTTTGGCAAGGACAGTGGGGGATAGACTGGACCATGAGAGGAAGGCCCGCGGGGCTTGGGAAGGATCCTCTTTTCGAGGACAGGCACCTGTCAGTGGGCCGAAGTCGACCACAGGAGAAGCACCACATGTAGGGACAGGAGCCAGCAATGAGAGAAGGGCTGAGACACGACCAGGGGGCCGGTACGTCGGATGACTGAGGCAAAGATTCGGTAGAAGAGAGCCAAGTGGTTGTGTTTCAAGTGCAACGAGAAGTTTTCTCCTAAAAACCGGTGTGGCGACCGTAAACTGCAGATACTAATAGTGGCTGACGAGGACGGAGAGGACGAGATAGAGTTGGGGCTGACGAGGAGGATCGGGAGTACCCACATTTGGACCTGGCAAAGGTGTCTCTCAACTCTGTGGTGGGGTTCACTACGAACCACACCATGAAGTTGCTTGGGCAAATTACAGAGCAGGAAGTGACTGTGTTGGTCGATAGTGGGGCTACCCACATTTCATTTCCCGCCAACTGGTGGAGAGGCTGAATCTGGATATCAGCAACATAGGCAAGTTTGGAGTGGTGATGGGTACAGGACATGTGGCGTAGAGCAGTGGCATATGTAGAGGTATGCTCCTTACGATCCAGAGGGTTCAGATCATAGCCGACTTCCTACCACTGGAGTTGAGCAGTACAGACATCATCATGAGAATGAAGTGGTTGCAGACCCTCTGTGACACGAAGACTAATTGGAGGCGACTCAGGCTGGAGTATCAGAAGAGGGACAAACCGTGGTCTTGCAGAGAGACCCCAGTCTATGTCGTTCCTGAGTTTCCTACAGAGCCATGACTGGAGCACTTCAGGCAATGGGAGGAGGATTCTTGGTGGAGTTTCAGGGCCTGTCGTTAGAGGAGGCCGGTGAGCAGGGAAAGCAGGAGTGGGCTCCAGAGTTGGAGGAGCTGCTTATCCAGTTTGAGGGAATTTTTCAGACCCCGCATGGTTTTCCACCGCCACGACACCATGAGCACATTATTGTCTTGAGGGAGGGAGTTTCCCCTATTATTGTGCGACCATACCGATACCCCCAGATGCAAAAGGACGAGATTGAGAGGATGGTGGGAGAGATGTTGTAGGCAGAGGTGATTCAGCAGAGCGTGAGTCCATTTTCTAGCCCGATCTTGCTCGTAAAGAAGAAAGATGACAACTGACGTTTCTGTGTAGACTACCGGGCCTTAAATAAGGAGACTGTGCCAGATAAATTCTCGATCCCGGTGATTGAAGAGTTGCTATATGAGCAGCATGGGGCCACTATATTTTCACAGATAGATTTGAAATCGGGGTACCATCAGATTCGCATGAGGGAGGATGTTCCCAAGACGACGTTTAGGATGCATGAGGGACACTATGAGTTTCTGGTCATGTCGTTTGGCTTGACGAACGCCCCTGCAATA
>JAULAV010006582.1:0-24998 GCA_030789695.1 Scilla litardierei | reverse complement strand
TTCATCCACGAGCTCCTCGGTAGGAATCATGGCGGGGGTGGTATCCTTCCCGCCTCTAGTAGTAACGGCAACTACGGCATTGATGTGGCCGGTGTTGCCCCGTGGGTTTTGCTCGGGTTGCACCGGCAATCGTTGAGTGTTCCGATTGAGCAACGCCAATTGCTCTGATATTTGAGCCACAACGGTATTGAGGGAGTCTTGCCCCGCCTTCAAGGTAGCATTGACCTTATTTTGCTCGACCATGAACGCCTCCACTCTAGCTTCGAAGTCAGATCGTTGTTGAGCTTGTGGAGGGTTTTGATTTTGATTCCTCCACCCTTGATTGTATCCGGGTGGCCTATATGGTGGAACTTGTTGCTTCGGTTGGAAATTTTGTTGTGGAGGCCCCCTCGGCGGATAGTGTTGTTGTTGGGGTGGTGGTGGTCGAGCTTGTTGAGGTGGTTGTTGTGGCGGGTTCAAAGCTCCTTCATTGTTGGCGTAAGAGAATCCGGGATGATTTCTTGTGGCCGGATTGGCCCAATATCCTTGGTTTCCCGCGACATATTGTACTTGCTCCAAGGATCCTTCTCCTTGCTCTCCTCCCACGTACATGGCTTGAGATTGGTCTTGCCAATCACTCATTTGGTTCGTTGGAGCGGAGGTGGAAGGGGTTCCTTGGGGCTCCGTGATAAACTTCTCTAGTCTCTCCACTACCTTGTGGAGAGAATCAAACTTGCTTGTAAGCTTCGCTACGGCCTTCGCCTCATAGATACTAGTTGGCTTCAAGGAGGACGTGGAGTGTCCTCGCTCATCGCCCCATTGTTGGTTGTTTGAGGCCATCTCCTCAATTAGGGCCGTAGCTTCCTTGGGAGTCTTTGACAAGATAGCACCATTCGCCACGGCATCAATAATTTGTTTGGTCCCCGGTTGGAGACCGTTGTAGAAGCTATGAACTAGCTCCCAATCTTCAATGCTATGATGCGGGCATTGATGCTGCAAATCCTTAAAATGCTCCCAAGCCTCATAGAGTGTCTCTTGGGGTCCTTGCTTGAAGGACATGAGAGCGCTCCGGATCTTCACCGTCTTGGATGGAGGATAGAACTTGTCAATGAATGCACTTGCCAACTCGTCCCAAGAGGTGAAGACTCCGTCAGCCTGCGTCCTCAACCAATAGAGTGCCTTGTCCTTTAGCGTGAAGGGGAAGAGACGCAGTCTGATGGCATCGATGGAGACCCCCGGCATCTGAAAAGTGGCGCACTTCGACAAGAATAATTGGATGTGGTAGTGAGGGTTTTCATGGGCATTCCCATGAAATGGATCCTGCTGCATCAGAACCACTAGTCCAGTCTTTAGCTCGAAGTTCTTGTCAACCGCCAACTCCGGCACGGCAATGGATGAGGTCGTAGAAGAGGTCTTAGGCCGAAGCCTATCTCGAATAGAAATTATCCTCGCCATCCTTGCCGCTAATTGGTCCGCAGTTTCCGGGTTGGTCATAAACCGCCCTTCCGGATTTTGTCTCCTTTCCGCTCTAAGTCTCCGCGCAGTACGTTCGATCTCGGGATCAAATAATATAGCTTCAGGGTCCGTCGTAGATCTCGTGTACATGCACAGGGAAAACAGAGTTTCAAAGAAACGATTAGCACAGTGGAAGGGTTAGGTGAAAGAAAAAATAAAGAAATAGAGATAATAATAATAATAATAATAATAATAAGGAAATAGCTAGGGTTCCCCGGCAACGGCGCCAAAAACTTGATCGCTCCGGGATGTAACCCCAAAAGAACGGTTGTAGTTTTACCGCAAGTGCACGGTGTAGCAGCGAGCGGGTTATCGAACACAGGGAGGACGAATGACCGTGCTTGTTCCGATCAACCTGGCTATTTAAGAAGAGAGAAATTTGCCTTTGGCGATCCTGTCACAATCGTCAGACAAAGTACGGGAATATCAAATCAAATAAAGAACATCTAGGGAATGGGGAATTCCCGCTACTCACCATATTTCGTAAAAGTGGTTCATCGGTATCAAAGTTGCTAGAATAAGATTTTGGATGAACTAGTTGCAACTGAATGTAGAACCAAGCTCACGCTCTCGCGCTGTTGCCGGTCTATAGCTATCCTAGGCTCGGGTCCAATCTCTTGCAAACCCTAGCCTAGGGAAGCTAGCATTAGGATCAAAATCATCGTTCAATCGCGCACCGAGCCCAATCTCTTGCAAACTCGGTCCACGACCTAGATTGGGATAGTTCCTACCCGTCCAATCTCTTGCAAACGGGTATTGGCGCGGAATTGGAACCGGAATCCCTAGTATCGGTCCAATCTCTTGCAAACCGATGCTACGGAAATTCGATTCCAACCCAATTCGGATTTCTAGGGTTTCCTATCGAACTGGGATCCAATCTCTTGCAAGTCCCAATCGATGTGAATTCCTAGCCATCCGTAGTAAATTGATCCCAATCTAATCTCTAATAGCAATTCTAACGAAATTCCTACCAATTCTTCACAATTATGAAATAGGGCTTGTAGGGTTCATCCCCACGCCCCAAGACGTGGCGACTACTCACAATTCATAGCAAGATCACAAAAATAATCAATGAAATAAGCAATAGGATTCATCACAATATCGAGATATGCAATAAAAATAGAATTTTTAGAGAAGAGAAAAGCAAACCAATGGAGTTCTTCAATTAATCCAACAAAAATCCAATTTTGTCTCCTCTTCAATCACAAGAATAAAACTAAAAAGCTAATCTAAAAAGCTGCAAAAAATCTAAGAGAGAGGCTCCTAAAACTAGGGTAAAAACAGGGGTTAAATAGCCCCCAAAATCGTCCAAAAACTGTGACCAAAATACCCCTGCACAGCCTGTTTTCCGCAATTTTCGCTACAGGCAGCGCGTCGCACTCGGCCGAGTGACAAATGTCGCTCGGCCGAGTGAAAACCCTGTAATTTTCCAGTAAGCCTCGATCTTCAGGGGTCTTCACTTCGGGGGCGTCTCGGTCGAGTGAGTTGTCGTCACTCGGCCGATGGCTTCATGGTACTCGGGCGGACGGGATTATCCACTCGGCCGAGTGGGTCTTCTGAAGCTCAGGCAGCCGAAAAAAACAGTAACATGGCGATTTTTGAAGGGCTTCGTCTGGGCGCCACTCGGGCGGACGGGGTCTCGTCACTCGGCCGATGTGGTCTCCGTCGCTCGGCCGAGTGCACATGTAAATCGTGTCTGCTCTGGTCGGCCGAGCGGTGTCTCGCTGGTCGGCCGAGTGACTCCTTCACTCGGCCGAGTGGGACACAAAACATGCCCAAACTGCTTATTTTGGCCTCCTCGTCGCTCCTGCGACGTCCGTTCTTCTTCTGCTCCTCTCCAACAGCAAAATACCCCTCGGGGAGGTCGTCGGTGACCGTCTGGAGTAAGCGCATCTCGAGATCACTCCAAATCGTGCCAAATCACCTGAAATGCGACAAAAACAACAAATCGTGAAAAGCATCGCAATATCGTCGATATATCGTGAAAAACATGATTTGGGCGATCTAAATGGCATGCAAACATGCGGGAAAAAGGTGTAAAATAAGGAGTGATCAGCCACCACGCTTATGGATAAGCTTGGGGGAGAGGATCCAATGTTGTGTGAGAGAGTGGATACTTGACGGTGCATGACAACCTAGGCTAAGTAATATTTTATGCTCGGTGAGATTGCTAAAGTTTCACGAAATCCAGAAATCTACGCTTAGCATTCGCTTCATGAAAACCACAATTTTTCCATTCTTACTACTCTATAGTGTGATATCTCTTATACTCCTTATAGAAAGCATTCAATTGAAAAGTGTGTGATCTACGATATTGTATACCGTTTTAGATGCTTCAGACGATGTTAATCTTAGAATTATTCTATTTTTCATGCTATATTGATATTCTTGGGTTTCCTATTTCAAATGCACCATTATACTATGATATCAAAATAAAAGACTTTGACATGTGTTTTATATTCGATGCATGCTATATGAGTAAGCAAAACCCACGTCCTGAGAAAAATGATCTAGCAACTTCCCTCTTCGTTTTCTATTTTGTTTTTCGTTTTTCGTTTTCCGACTTTCCGCCGTCTCTAATTTCTTTATCCACCGGGTTCGCTTTTTACTCATCTTCCTCGAGGACGAGTAAGAGGTAAGCTTGGGGGATTTTGATCACTCCGTATTTTACACCTTTTTTCTGCATGTTTGCATGCCATTTAGGTCGCTCAAATCGTTTTTTTCACGTTTATTCGACAATATTGCGATGCTTTTCACGATTTGTTGTTTTTGTCGTATTTCAAGAGATTTGGAGCAATTTGGAGTGATTCTGAGATGCACCCACTCCGGAGTGCCACCGACGACTCTCTTGAGGAGTATTCTGCGATTGGAGAGGAGTGGAAGAAGAAAGAACGTCGTAGGAGCGACGAGGAGGCAAAAATATGAAGGATGGGCATTCTCAGCATGCCACTCGGTCGAGTGAAGGAGTCACTCAGCCGAGCATAGACAGACCGCTCGGCCGGCCAGATCGGACATGCCAAAGAGCCAATATCAGCATGCACTCGGCCGAGCATCGCCAGACCACTCGGCCGAGCACCGAGTCACCCCTCGCCCGAGTGGAGCCAAGATGACGGCAACCAAAAATGTCCAACTCTCTGGAATCCGTCAGTCAGCCCCAAAGACCGACTCGGCCGAGTGACGAATGCCGTCCGCCCGAGTGAAGGACGCCCATCGGCCGAGTGAAGAAATGTCACTCGGCCGAGTGACTCCCGAGGAGCCGACCCCCAAAAGTCCGAAGTTACTGTAATTGTACAGGGTCTCTCACTCGGCCGAGTGACATTTGTCACTCGACCGAGTGAGTCGCGCTGCTTGTAGCGTAAGTTGCGATTTTGAGGCTGCGCAAGGGCATTTTCGTCAGGATTTTTTGGGCGATTTTGGGGGGTATTTAACCCCAGTTTTTAACCTAGTTTAGAGAGCTTTTTCTGAACTTTTTGCAGCCTTTTTTAGATTACTTTTTAGGGATTAGATTTAGCCTTGAGGGAGGAGAGAAAAGTGTTAATTTGTTGGATGCTATTTTGTTCTTCATTGGTTTGTCTCTCTCCCTATCAAAAACTCCATTTTTATTGATATATTGAATATTGCTATGAATTCTATTGATTTTATTTGTGAATTTCTATTGAATTTCATTATGAATTGTGAGTAGTTTTATCGTCTTAGGGCGTAGGGATGAACCCTACGAGCCCAATTTCAAATTTGTGATGAATTGGTGAAATTACTGCTAGAATTGATTAGGGTAGTTTGGGATTGATTTAATACGAATAGCTAGGGATTCATACCGATTGGGATTTGCAAGAGATTGGATCCCAACTCGATAGGAAGCCCTAGAAATTCGAATTGGGTTGCAAATGAATCTCTCCGGAATCGGTTTGCAAGAGATTGGACCGAAACTAGGGTTTTCAATTGTAATTCTATACCAATACCCGTTTGCAAGAGATTGGACGGGTGGGAACTATCCCAACCTAGGTCGTAGCTTGAGTTTGCACGAGAGTGTGCTCGAGATACGATTGAACGATGATGTTGTTCTTCACGCTAGTTTGCCTAGGTTAGGGTTTGCAAGAGATTGGACCCTACCCTAGGTTTGCTATAGACCGGCAACAGCGCGAGAGCGTGAGCTTGGTTCTACATTTAGTTGCAACTAGTTCACCCGAATTTCAAGTCTAGCAATTGTGAAACCTACGAATCACAATGACGAGATACGGCAAGTAGCGGGGATTCCCTATCACTAGGCGTCTTTATTAATTTATTATTTCTTTTATATAATTGAACGACTGTGACCGCATTACTGCGAACATTTCTCCGCTGTTCCTATAGCCAGGTGGATTGAAGAAAACACTGTCATTAGGCCTCCCTGTGTTCGATACCCGCTCGCCACTACACCATGCGCTTGCGGTAAGACTAGCGAGTCGCCATCTCGGGACGTGTATCCGGGGCGCGATCAACATGCAAGCAGTTTTTACTGGCCAACCCTATTCAAGGACGTAAACGCCTTTGTTAAGAGTTGTGATCGATGCCAGAGAGCAAGAAACATCTCCAAAAGGGATGAAATGCCGCTAAAAAGCATCCTGGAGGTGGAGATATTCAATGTTTGGGCAATCGAATTTTTGGGCCCTTTCTCATCTACCTTAACAATCGGTACATATTAGTTGAGGTGGACTACGTCTCTAAGTGGGTTGATGCAATAGCTTCACCAACCAACGATGTAACGGTGGTTGATAGATTTTTCAAACGGAATATATTCCCCAAGTTTGGAGTCCCGAGGGTGGTAATAAAAGATGGAGGAAAACACTTCATCGAGAACAAGTTCGAGGCCCTGTTGAAGAAATATGGAGTGTGTCATCGTATCGGGCTTGCCTACCACCCCCAGACAAGTGAACAAGTGGAAATCTCAAATCGAGAAATTGAGATCATCTTAGAAAAGACAATAGCAAATTCAAGGATGAACTGGGCATTAAAGTTAGATGATGCACTATGGGCCTACCAAACCGCCTACAAAACTCCAATCGCATCCTCGCCATATCGCTTAGTCTACGGAAAGGCATGCCATCTCTCGGTTGAGCTCGAACATATGGCTTTCTGGACCATCAGACACCTAAATTATGACAGTAAAAGTGTATAAGAGCGCAGCCTATTGCAGCTGAACGAATTGGACAAATTTAGATCTGATGCCTATGAGAATGCCCGCATATACAAGGAGAAGACGAAAAGGTGGCACGATAAGCACATCGTAAGAAAGGAGTTCAAAGAAGACGACATGATGCTCCTCTTTAACTGAAGGCTGAGGTTATTCCAAGGGAAACTACACTTGAGATGGTCTGGGCCCTACGAAATCACATGTGTATACCTATACAGAGCAATCGAAATAGTAGTAAACAAGGAACTTTTCAAGGTTAATGGCCAAAGATTAAAGCATTACATCGCGGGAGAACCCATCGAAGAGGAAACGATTTTAATATTCTCCACCCCGGAGCCTCCATGAAAATTATAAAGGGATTCGAGCTAACGACTTGAAACAAGCGCTTCTTGGGAGGCAACCCAAGTTCTAAACTTTTCTAGTTCTTATTTTTATTATTACTTTAGCTAGAATAGTTCAATTTTTAGTGAATAAATGAAACCCAAAACCCCCAATTGAATCCAAGTTGTTTTTAATACAAGGAGGAGTAACGCGGCCGCGTGGGATACCCCACGCGGCCGCGTGGAAGGAGGCAAAAAGGAACTAGAACCAAGGATGAGATCCTGGTGGATGCGGTCGTGTGACATATCACACACGGCCACGTCAAGGGAGGCTATGTGTGAAGGAAAGTTGAAGGTTGGAAGACCAGGTTCACGTGACCACATCAACTCGACCAAACAGCCGCGACATATGGCAATTTCTCTGGGTTTTTTGACTCCAAAACCATCCACCTGACACAGTCATGTCGCTTCAGCAACACAACTGCATCAACCACCCTTTCTAAGCCAAAAATTCCACTTCAAAATCTAATCCATGCGGTCGTTTCACTCAAACTAAATGACAGTTTCGACAACACACTACCAAAGCCAAAATTCCTACCTTAGACGACACGGTTGTTTCATTCGATTCATGTGACCACATCACTAGCCTATTTCTCTGAGTTTAGCCCCCATTTAACCCTTTGTCGAAATGGTCACATCACCCAGATGACGCGACTGCGTGGAGCCCATTTTTGACACCAGATTTTCCAAGATGACACGACCGAGTGTCGTCGACACGACTGTTTCATTCTGCATGTGTCACCATCATTCGAGTCAACTGAAATGACGCGGTTACTTGTTGAACCACATGACCGCGTCGCTCAACCACGTTGCCAACTTATAAAAATCAAAACCACCCCAAACGATCGAGTCCTATCATTTTTCTTCGAACGGTTCAAATTCCCTCCTTCTTTCTCTCCCTCTCCAGCCAATTAACCTCCCTCAAATTTGCATCCTCCTCCAATCTCGCACCTATACACCTTCACCTCTTCCCTAACCCTCCTCATACATTAAAACCCTCCTTGAAACGGCAAGAAGAAAAACCTAAAATGATCGAGTTTGGGGTTTTTACTAAAATTTAACGACGCGAGCACATCTGTAGCTTAGGAAAGAAATCAACTGCAACTTGGGGACATCTACATCCCAGCGAGGAGTCTAGACCACCTGGGTAACTTCGTTCTCAAACAACATTTCAATTTCCACCCCACCCAATTCTTGAGCTACTCGCTTAATTTGGAGAAATTTTCATAAAGTCGTATCTTACACTCATTTACACATGCCATATTACGTACACATCCCCTACACTCTCAATGCCCATACGAGGCCGCACTAAATGTATTGCACCCCTACGAGAGTGCGCATTATGGCGGAATGTGCAAACATGCACATTCATGGCCATTACATCCACATCCACTACCCCCTCCTAAATCACTAGCCATTACGCCACCCCAAATAGACACCATGGGTATCACTTTTACTAATGAACATCAGCAAAGCACATTCATGAACCTCTATAGGAGACCCATCATTCTTACAAAATTTCCAAGCATCTCAGCTCTAAACACATTGGGTCTCACCGAATGTGTCCAAACCCTCCTGCATAACATAGAGTGGAGTGACTTCATGGAGTGTGAGGCACACACCTATCTTGTGTCTCTTTGTTCACATAAGAACCAACCCTCTGGTTTTTCCTTTTGCTTGATGAACAGAGACTACGGAGTGTCTTATGATTCCTTGAATACTATATTCAAGTGGCCCATGGCTATTTCCCCTGGAGCATTTAGCAAAAAAAATTAAAACCCCCTAGCCTTTGATGCTGGCATTTTCTGGAAGCAAATCACCAACCACCCAGAATTTTCTGTCACTATGGCTAAAGCTTCATCTTTCATTCACCCTTGCCTCCGCATAGCCCATCACATCATTGTGAGCTCCATTTACTGTTGGGAGGAAACTGGCCAATTTTCACGAGTTGAACTTTTATTTCTCTGGGCCATGACTTACCCCATAACGTCCATGATGACGACAACACTTCCTATAGATATCTCAGCTATACCGCTTCTTTCCTGAGTTATAGGGTTTTCCACACAATTGCTAGCCCTTGTGTCGTGATCTGCTGCGGAGGGCTAATCACTATTATTGCACGCCTCCCTCCCATTTCATTTCAGCCCCCGGATGATTGGATCCCTGTTGTCGGCCCCACTTCACTTGATCTCTCTGTCCTCAGAAACAAACATATGATTGAGGATATATGGGACGATAGAAATCATTGGCTCTATGGCCCTACTTCCACACCATACACTATTCACCCTAATCCTGATCGCTTTAGGATTCCTCCTACTGGAGCTGTGTAGTGGATATTCCCTTCTGATCCGGACCTTCTTCCCACTGCTCAACCCCAGCATGCTCAGATTACATAGGCTAAGGCAGAGCCTCAGGCCCAGCCTCACCCTGATCCGGGATAGATCTCGATTATTCTTGATCCTTCTTCTACCACACAGACACGCCCCGTCAAGCCTCCACCATAAACCCACATTCGTCAGTTTCATAGGAGAACTCGCCCTCATGGCGAGGGTACTAGCAGCACTCCTCCTCCATCTCCATCACTCCTCGAGCATATCACTTAAGTGAATGAGGAACTTCAGGATTTTAAATCCTCCATGATGACCATCCTGCATGCATTGAAGGCCTCGATAGACAGCCTCACAAACATTGTCACGACTTTATAGTCGCACTTTGATGCCATCTACCGTTGGCACCAAACTTAGGGCCACTATCCCGGTGCTACACCTCTCCTTCTCACTTTTCCATCCACTTCTCAACCATCCACATCTCAGCCATCCACCTCTACACAACATGTCACCACTCCGCCTCGTATTCCTACACCACCACCATCTCCACATGATCCACCTTCATCTCACCCAGAGACTGTGATCCCATCTATACCCTCACCTCCTCTAGACATTATGGTTCTATCCATTTCTTCACCACACCCCACGAATGTCACAGTCATGCCCTCTTCTGGAGCACCATCTGTTAGATCTGGATATAAGCCTAGAGGAAGGGAGTGAATAGGCTAATAAAAATATTCAAGATATCACAGGCAATATTCAGCACAGATAGTCAGATGCAGAGTAAATAATAGCAATCATAGAGTGAACGAGAGATTTACCCTGGTTCGGTCACACCAACGATCTACTACAGCCCCAAAGTAGTTACTAGATTCAATAGTATCAATGGTACAACTATAAAAATCTACGAGCACCAACTCTACGCTCACCAAGTTCAGTACCGCACTCACAAAGTGCCAAACATTACTAATCTAGTAAACGCTCTCTCCTGACTAGCATCGACTATTCAAGACCCCAAAAACCCCAAAAACGAATGTTTAGTAACCTACAAAGATCAATACATGAATACACAAATATAAAATGATAAAGAGTTTAGAGAACCTCAATTCGTGTAGGTGTTGTCGCCTCTGTCGTTCAACGCTTGTCAGATCCAAAATGTATTATTCAATCTGAAGTCACAGCTAGCTTTTGGATGTGCTCTAGTGTTACGGCTAGCAAATCTTGAGACTTGGATGTTAAGGCCACCAATGTACTTGTGCTTGTCTTTCCCTTGGTCAACAATGGAACTGGAACTTGGTTGCTCTCGGTCTGCAAGGAGATGTGCACTTGGTTGCAAGATCGGCAATGAGGTGTGCACTTGGTTACAAGTTCAGCAATGAGCTTTGGGCACCTACTGCTTCTTGGTCAACAAGAGGAAAGTGTGGGCTGCTACGTGGGTCGGCACTGAGTTGTGGCATGTCAGCTCCTTGGGTCGGTAGTGTCCTTTGGTGCAGATGCAAGCTCGGTTGGCAGCTTATTTGTCATGCCACATTTTAGACAATACAGGTTTGACACGATATATGTGTGGTATGGGCTAGGTAATGGTGGTATGCATGTGTGGTGCACGTGTGTAGGTGTCGGTTTGCATAGTTGTGTGTGATGTGTGTAATGGAAGTGAGGGGCATTCTTGTAATTTCGTTGAAATGGGTTAGTGAATGGGGTCTTAGTGTGAAAATGGTTAGGGATAGTGGCATTTTTGTAATTAGTTAGGAATGGGTGTGTGTAGTAGAGGAGTGTGTGCAAAGTAATGGCACACTTGTAGTTTAGAGGGGGTTGTGTGTAAAGTAAAGAGGTTGTGTGTAAAGGAATGGCAAACTTGTAATTACTTACAAGTTGAGGGGTAGTTGGGAGGGGTGGTTTAGTCATTTCATGTTCATGATGATGAATTAGAGATAATGATGGGAGATATTTCATAAGAGAAAACTCTAGAGCTCTCTCTCACTTTCTCTCTTTCTCTTCTCTTGTCTTTTCTTTTTCCTCAAGTTTCTTCTCCCCTCTCTCTCCCCATAAGGCCAGCCACGTTTTTCCCTTCGTCCCCCTCCTCTAACCACAAAACTTACTCTCTTTTGATGGAAAAATGAAAGAAGAGGAGGATGGAAGGAAACTAGAAACAAGGAGGAAGAGGATTGAAGAGAAAGAAGAGGTTTCATGGCTTAAGGAGGAGTCTCTTAAGACCTGGAGCTAGGGGACCTGGGGGGAAAGCTTAAGGGCTTAGAAAGAGATCATCTTGGAGGTAGGATTCTCATCTCTACCTTGTATTTCATTTGCATGCATGTTTCCTTGGATAAAACTTATCTTTTATGTTCATGAATCTGTTCTGAAATTTCCAGCAGTTTTAGCCTCTGTTAAAATATGCATATCTCCCAACCTAGATCAAATTAGAATTTTAAAAAAATTCATGTAGTTCACGAAATTCTACCCCTTAATAATATTTAATTTGACATGTGTTCAGTTCAGTAATTAGGGGTAAAAATTCTATCTTTGCAATATGTCTGATTTTTATCCAGTCTGCACACAGTTTTGTGAAACAGAGCTCAGTCCCTGCATAAAAGTTGGTGTTCTTGGTATCGTTGAAAAGATAACAATCTAATTCTACAACTTTAACCTAGGCCACATTTTCGAGATTCTAACTACAACATGACTTAAATTAGCAATCGTTACAGCTCTTAGGATCTGTCTGAAAAACAGTTTTGATAGGTCTCACCAAACAATTCATCATAAATCACATAGTTCATATCTCTGCATGAAATTTTATATGTGAATCCAGAACTACCATATCTACAAATTCCAATGGGAGAAACATTTATATTTAGTTCAAAAAGTTTGGAGAAAACATCCTCTGAAACTGACTCAATTGTACTTCCTTTCCCTTCTTCCTTCTTAACATCCGCCTCTTCGGAAACTCCTGGGACGGATTCGTACTTTTCGAGTATCCTGGAGAGCGGGGTGTTACATTTGGTGGCCCATGCAGGTACCATACTGTGGCCGTGTAAAGGTAGTGCGTATAGTATTCCGAGGGTAGCTGAGTCTTAAGGTGGGTAGGAGTCCTCCCGTAAGATAGAGCTCTGATGTTAGAAGTTGGGGTGTTGAGTCCCTGTGAGTAGATATGGATAGTTGGTTGTATGTATATCTCTGTATGTATGGCTATGTGTTTGCATAGATATACAAATATCGTATGTCTATTAGCAAGTATATATGTGTGGTATACTTGTATGTGTGATTGTGGATACATCTGTTTATATACATATTTGTATGACTATATGTCTGTATGATGGTGTTTTAACGTATATGTGTTAGTATACGGTTGAACTATGAGATATAGGTATAGTGGAGCTATTGTGTTGATTAAGGTGTATGTAGAGAGAGAGAGAGAGAGAGAGAGAGAGAGAGTGAGTGAGTGAGTGAGTGTGTGTGTGTGTGTGTGTGTGTGTGTGTGTCGTGTGGAGATCCATGTGTGGATCTCTGTGTCCCACTCATGTATGAGTAGGGCATGCTCTTAGTGTATTAGTGTGCGGATATATAGAGATGTGTGTGTGTGTGTGTGTGTGTGTGTGTGTGTGTGTGTGTGTGTGTGTGTGTGTGTTTGTATTGATGTGCCTTCTGGATATGGGCTAGTATGTGTAGTACACTAGTATGTTTGCCTGTATGTGATGTCAGTGTGATAGGTATAATGGATGAATGTTGTATTTGGTGTATAGGTAATTAATGGTTATTTATCATTGTTATTTACACATATGCTTGTAACTGTATGTGTGTGTTCATTATATGGATGTTCAATATGGGTGTGTAGATTTATGAATGGATATATGCATTGATATGAATACATAAATGTATGTATGGATGAACATATGGTTATATACCTATGAATGATGTACCTAGAGATGTATATATGTTGAGCATATGTTGCAAATATTTGTATGCATATAAATGTATGGGTGTATTTATTTGTGTGGCTAGATTGGTGTAAGAAAGGTATTTGAGTATGCCTTTGTGTTGTCTGTGTGTATATCCCATATGTGCAAGTCTATTTGGATGAATGTGTATGAATATGAGCAGAAATATCATAAGAGGTATATACCTGGATGAAGATGCACTGCTATATGTGCATGTTATATATATAGTGGTATCTATCATATGTGTATGTATATTTGTGTGCTCAAATATAGAGAAATATGTGCTCAGCAAGTTCCTTGACCACCTAACGGTGCATGATAGTTGGATATAGAATATATAACTGTGTGCTCGTAATACATGTAAGTATTATGGTGTATCTTGACTGGATGAGTAGGATTGCAGATATGTTGTATAGTGTGTACTACATGCATGTGATTATATGTGTGATCTTATCTACGTATGCGTATAGGTAGTATGTTAGTATATATAGCTATGTGTGTACATTGAGGTTATGCGAATGAATGACTGGTGTTTGGATATAGATATCTATGAGTTATGTACTAAATAGGAATCTTCTATGTTGTTGTGTGTATATGGATGTGAAGTGATGTATATCTATATGCATCTGGGTTACCTATGTGGGGGTGGTGTGTATGAAGGTAGCTTTGTATGTACATGGTAGTGTGACTTTTAGTGTCTGGACGTGTTCATCCCTAACCCTAGAAAGTTCGAGGATGAACTTTATTCTAAAGTGGGTAAGATGTCATGCCCCATTTTAGACAATATAAGTATGACACGATATATGTGTGGTATGGGCTAGGTAATGGCGGTATGCATGTGTGGTGCACGTGTGTAGGTGTCGGTATGCATAGTTGTGTGTGGTGTGTGTAAGGGAAGTGAGGGGCATTCTTGTAATTTCGTAGAAATGGGTTAGTGAATGGGGGCTTATTTTGAAAATGTTTAGGGTTAATGGCATTTTTGTAATTAGTTAGGAGTGGGTGTGTGTGTAGTAGAGGAGTGTGTGCAAAGTAATGGCACACTTGTAGTTTAGAGGGGGTTGTGTGTAAAGTAAAGATGTTGTGTGTAAAGGAATGACAAACTTGTAATTACTTACAAGTTGAGGGGTAGTTGGGTAGGGGTGGTTCATTTATTTCATGTTTATCATGATGAATTAGAGATAAAGATGGGAAATATTTCCTAAGAGAAAACTCTAGAGCTCTCTCTCCCTTTCTCTCTCTCTTCTCTTTTCTTTTCTTTTTCCTCAAGTTTCTTCTCCCCTCTCTCTCCCTATAAGGCCAGCTATGTTTTCACCTTCCTCCCCCTCCTCTAACCACAAAACTTACTCTCTTTTGATGGAAAAATGAAAGAAGAGAAGGATGGAAGGAAACTAGAAACAAGGAGGAAGAGGTTTGAAGAGAAAGGAGAGGTTTCATGGCTTAAGGAGGAGTCTCTTAAGACTTGGAGCTAGGGGACCTTGGGGGAAAGCTTAAGGGCTTAGAAAGAGATTATCTTGCAAGTAGGATTCCCATCTCCACCTTCTATTTCATTTGCATGCATGTTTCCTTGGATAAAACTTTACTTTTATGTTCATGAATCTGCTCTGAAATTTCGAGCAGTTTTAGACTGTTAAAATGTGCATATCTCCCAACCTATATCAAAATAGAATTTGAAAAAAAAATATTCATGTAGTTCACAAAATTTTACCCCAGAATCATATATAATTTGACATATGTTCAGTTCAGTATTAGGGGTAAAAATTCTATCTTTGCAATATGTCTGATTTTTATCCAGTCTAGACATGGTTTGGTGAAACAGAGCTCAGTCCCTGCACACTCCATAAAAATTGGTGTCTTGATCTCGATGAAAAGATAACAACCTATTCTACAACGTTCACCTAGGCCACATTTTCGAGGTTCTAACTACAACATGACTTAAATTAGCAATCGTTACAACTATTAGGTTCTGTCAGAAAAATGGTTTTGATAGGTCTCACCAAACAATTCACTATAAATCATCTTGTTCATATCTCTACATGAAAGGTTATATATGAATCCAGAACTAGCATATCTACAACTTCCAATGGGAGAAAAATTTATAGAAAACAGCCTCTAAAGCTTACTCAATTGTACTTCCTTTCCCTTCTTCCTTCGTAACATCCCCCTCTTTGGGAACTCCTGGGACAAATTCATACTTCCCGAGTATCCTGGGGAGCGGGGCGTTACATTATTGGTGTGCATACTTGGGTCGGTCGACAGCCCTCAATGCATGGGCTACAATGATCAAGTGTGGCAGCAAGCTGGAGGTCGACAAGTACTTTGGTTGCTTGCTTGGATGTAGGGCTGTTGACGAACAGAAAATTCGACGAACTACTCGTGAACAAGCTCGTTACATGTTCGTTTACGTTCTTTCGAGAAGCTTAATGAACAAGCTTAAACAAATTTTTAGAGCTCAGTTAGTAAACAAACAGAGCTTGAACATAACTGTGTTTGTTCATTTATGTTCATGAACAAGCTCGTTAAGTGTTCATGAACAAGCTTGTTAAGTGATGTTCATGAACAAGCTTGTTAAGTGTTCGTGAAGATGGTTCGTCTTTCGTTAAATATTAAATCCTTTTATTTAATTGATTTTGTCATTGGCAATTATGGTTAAATAATGTTATTCCTGATTAAAAAAATTGACGTTCGCTTGTTTGTTTGAAAATCTGTTCATGAACAGGATTGATTGTGTGTTCACGAACATGTTCCTGGACATGTTCACGAACAAGCTCGATAAGTCTTGTTAACGAATGGAACGTTCGATGAACTACTCATGAAGAAGCTCAGTAAATGTCCGTTTACGTGCGTTTACGTTCATTTACGTTCGTTCAGTAAGCTTAACGAACAAGCTTGAACAGGTTTTTAGAGCTCGGTTAGTATATGAACAGAGCCTGAATATAGATTTTGTTCATGAACAAAACCAAGCTCCATGTTCAAGCTCATTCAAGCTCGTTCGTCAACAGCCCTACTTGGATGTGTCAGCAGAACAGCTTGGCACGGAGGCTTCTTCGGTCAGCAATGGAGATGTTCGGCTGATTCCCTTGGTCGGCAATGGCCTCTTCGCACTGTAGGTTGGCATGGTCGACATGAGCTTGGTGCAGCAGCAGCGTGGGTCGGCAAGGACTTTGGCACATGCTGCAGCTTGGTCAACGAGCCTCCTTGGTGCGGTTATCCTCTGGTTCGGTAAGCCTAGGGCACAAGATTTCCCTTCGATCAGCAAGCTTACTGTGCGTGAGCAAGCATGGGTCAGCAATGGCTTGGATGGGCTCAGCACTCGGTCGACAGTGTGGATTGGCACATGTGGATGCAATGTCTGCGAGTAAATATTGTTGCGTGACTTGTAAAGCTTGACTTGTTGAGATTTCCTCATTTATGGCTGCAACTTGATGACTCTCCAAGGTAGGATGATGGTGTTAACAAGCTAATTAGGCTTTGGAGGTATTTAGTGAGATAGGGTATTGAGAGTTGAAGCTTGCGGCTTTATGAGGAAGAAGAAGGACCTTGCTTGCGGCTATGGCTTTTTGAGACTAGGTCCTTTTTATGTTGGCCGCATGCAATTGGATCCCTTTGGATGTATGTTTAAATAGGAGAGCTTGGAGATTGTAAGGGACCCTGCGGGGCTACACACACTAAGGGGGTGAATAGTGTAATGGGAAGCAAAGTGCTTAATTAAAAGTTACTAAAATTAAAGCACAATAAGCAGCGGAAATTAAACAGAGTGCTCAACAACAATCATCGCAAACACAAGGAATTTACCCTGGTTTCCCAAAACTTGGGTACGTCCAGCCACACCAATATTCACTATAATTTCCACACAGAGAAGTGAATACAATCTCTCACTGATACCTCACACAGAGGATTTCGATTCTCACACAGAAATCCTTGCTCTCACACAGAGAGACCTCACACAGAGGATTTGTTCTCTCACACAGAAAGAACCAAACTCTTACAAAGAGAGTAACTCCCACAAAGAGAGTAACTAATTCTTACAAAGAGAATTAGGGATATCACAAAGGTGAAACGAAATAACACTTACCTATGCCTTGATATGATCTTACCAATGTGAAGAAGAAGGCATGCAAGTGAAACTCTAGTAATTGAGATGAGGCTTTGATTGCACTTGATGATCATTCTCTCTTCTAGGAATGAATCCTAACACTTCTCACTTGAGTGTATGAAATAAAGAGAAGAAAGATGATCTCCAAGAAAGGAATGAGAATAAAATCCCTTGGAGAATTTCTCTATGAGCTAGCTTCAATGCATGAAGAGGAATGAGCTCATGAGAGGGAAATGTGAGAGATTAGGAGTGGCTATTGATTCTTAAATATATTCAATATTAACCCAGAGTTTTAAATGAACTAAGCCATCTCCTACATATAGGAAACCAAGAAGAGCCCATAAAACTAACCAAAACCCCAAAGAGAAGAAATCTGCAACGACTAGATTTTGGCAGTTTACGGCATAGACAGTCGACTGATGAACAAGTGAAATTCGACTGTTCAACGGCTAGAAAAAACCCAACGACTATAATCTGAGCCAGGACAGTCGACTGTAGAAGACAACACAGTCGACTGTATACAGGACATGCGTATGTATATCCTTCAGTAGGCGACTGCTGCAGGGGATGAAAATAAAACTGAGAGATGCAACTTTCACACTTACGCCTTTCAGACGACTAATGACCATTTCACATGCGACTGTAAATATATAGGCGACTGTAAATACTTCATCAGTCGACTGTCTTGCAAATTGGGAAGAAGCCCAGAAAGTGCAAGTTGCACACAGACGACTGTAGATCAATTCCCAAGCGACTGTAGAAACACATGCGACTGTAAATTGAACATCAGTAGACTGAGGCAAAAAGCTCAAGAAGATTCAATAAAAATGTTGACTTGAGCGTGCATACCAGTCGGTTGTAGAAGGCTGACCAGGCCCCTGGATGTCATCCAGTCGACTGTCGTGCCTTCATCAGTCGACTGTGGGAGAACCAAAAACTCATGTAAGAGTTTAAGGCATTGTGAACCTAATGGGATGATATCTATAATAATCCTAAGGCTCACTAAGATGGTTAAATGTGTATGCATGAGAGTATGACCATCTATCAAGGCATTACAATAATCCTAGACTCAAAAAGAGAAATGCAAGTAATAGAAATTACATGGATTACATATTGCATCTCCTAGAGTCTAAGTCTTCAAGCTCATGATACCTTGATGCTCCCAATTATCTCCAAGCTTTGGCACTCCTTGATGAACTTCCCTTCATCAAGCTCCAAGCTTTGGCATTGCTCCTCTAGATGTTCATCCATCATCATGCTCTAAGCTTTGGCTTCATTAGATGATCTTCATGACTTCATTTAAGCTTGAGCACACCATCACTCTTGGAAGTCTTTAATATATCCATTCCATCATCCTCCCAGCATTATGCTTTGTCTCATCAACATATAATCATTAAGATAAACTGAGACTAAACATAAGATTGATTAGCACACTAACATAATTGTTAGTACACTGTTACGAACCCGATTTGGGTATCCACATACCCGGCCTGTTTATCATCCGCGACCCGTTACCCCCGCACTCTAAGCGGGCTACGACTGAGTCGGGCAAACGGAGCGAACGACCATTGGACTGGCACCGACATTCAAGGAAGAGTTAATAGGACCGAGTAAATGGGCATCCATTAGCTCGAATCCCGGAGATGATCATGCCCTAATCAATGAGGGGTGGTTACGCCTCATCAAGGAGGAGCCACCTATAAAGGGGCCGACAGACAAAGGTAAAGTGGTTCCATCTTCAAGGTACGAGATCTGATACATAAAGCTACACCTTCTTACTTTACCACTCCATATACGAGCTTGCGTCGTTAGTCTAGAGACGAACCTCCGTGGATCGATATCAGCTACACCAAGATCCCTCTCTTCCTTAAGTTTCCTACTAACTTAAGCATCGGAGGGGATTTGGGTCAGAACCCAGATCCGACCCTCCTAACGATTCCTTGTGGTGTAGACCGGCAATCGCTATCCAAATCAAAGGTTGGAGCTTGGTCCTTCAATCTCGAACGATCGATGCAACGGTCGCTCGTGGGTCGATCGAAGGTCGTATCACCCTCAACTACAATCATCCGACCCTGGTTCTTCCAACCAAGGGTCCCACCTCAACTGCTGACAGGGCTCCAGCTCAGCGCTTTGAGTCTCCATCGGCTTGAGAACTGTACCGGTTAATTTTGCCCTTAACAGTTTGGCACCGTCTGTAGGAAACCACGAGTCGACATCCCCCTCGATGATCCACTCGATTATGTCGAGTCACCCAACCACGTCCTCCGAGATTACTGCAGGATCCCCTAACGTCGAGATCATCAACATGATAACGCGAGGTCCCCCGCACCCGGAGCTATCAACCTCTCTCCAAAGCTCCTACGCTGGGAGATTGATGACAGTTTTCGTGGGGCGAAAGTGCCCTAGGTATTCAACGCCTCCTATCTACTTATCGGATGGAGATCTGGAAGGGGTGGCGCTACCGCACGATGATGTCGTGGTCATCATAGCCACGATCAGAGAGATCACCATGAAAAGGTTACTCATCGACACCGGAAGCTCGTACGACATACTCTTCTTCACTATGCTGGAGAGGATGAAAATGTCGTCCGAGGAATTGACGCCTTGCAGGGGACCCTTGGAGGGTTCATCAGACACTCTGCCATGATAGCAGGCATCATCACCTTATCGGTGACTCTTGGTACGTATCCTCAATAAATCACTTGCCTAACCAACTTTATGGTGGTAAAGATCAACTCCGCGTATAACGGGATCATTGAAAGACCGCTGCAGAATGCCATAGAAGCGGTGGTCTCAACCTTCCACCAGATGATCAAATTCCAGACCTCTGAGGGGGTCGGAAGGGCGAGAGGAAGTCAGGAACGAGCGTGATCGTGCTACACACTATCCGCCACCCTGAGGAGGGGTGAGCAAACTGACCCAGTCGACCCACAGGTCGAAGATCGGTGGCATGTCGCGATCGAAGAAATGGAGAATATCAAGATCTTCAACGAGGAAGGAAAACCTGTATCCATCGGGTCGCTACTCCCTTGCGACCTAAAGGAGCGGTTAATCTCCCTCCTAAGAGAGCAAGCCGACATCTTTGCCTAGACCTCGAAGGACATGCCCGGCATCGACCCAGAGGTAGCGTCCCACAAACTGGGGGTCGACCCAACATCCAAGCCCATGAAGCAAGAGAAGAGAAACATGGGAGGCAAAAAGATGAAAGCTGCTAACGAAGAGGTAGATCGACTTCTGGAAACCCGCTTCATTCAAAAAGTCAAGTACCCCGAATGGCTCTCGAATGTCGTGATGGTCAAGAAGGCCAACGACAAGTGGCAAATGTGCGTCGATTTCACCGACCTTAACAAGGCATGCCATAAGGATAGCTACCCCCTGCCACGAATCGACCATCTGGTCGACATTGCCTCGGGCTATGAGCTTCTCAGCTTCATGGATGCCTTCTCCGGGTATAACCAGAATCAAATAACACCAGAAGATGAGGAGAAAACTTCTTTCATCACTAATCGAGGTATATTCTGTTACACCAAAATACCATTTGGTTTGAAAAATGTAGGAGCCACGTACCAACGCATGACGAACAACGTCTTCGAGGCTCAAATAGGATGAAACCTAGAAGTCTACGTCGACGACATGTTGGTTAAGTTGAAGAAGCCTAAGGATCACCTTGCAGACCTCCGGGAGATATTTGCACAGATTCGGCGATACAACCTTCGACTGAACCCCGCCAAATGTACATTCGGGGTTTGTTCGGGGAAGTTCCTCGGTGTCATGCTGACAAACCGAGGGATCGAGACCAACCCCGACAAGATTCCTACCATCATCATGATGAAGGAGCCCTCGAATCTTAGAGATATCCAGAGGATGAACAGAAGGATAGCGGCTTTGGGACGATTTCTGTCTAAGTCGACCGAAAGGTCATTTCCTTTCCTCTGGGTGCTGAGAAAGGCGATAGCCTCTGCCACAAGCAGTAAAAGAATCTTCGAATGGGATGCCGACTGCAAGAAAGCCTTCTCAGAGTTGAAGGAATACCTTCGTACCCAACCTCTCCTAACCAAGCCAGATTAAGATGACCAGCTCATCCTCTACCTGGCTGCCGCCAAAGAGGCCGTGAGTTCGGCGCTCGTCAAAGAAGATGTCGGGATACAACGACCCATCTACTACGTCAGTCAGGTCCTTTGAGGCGCAGAGGTCAACTACTCGAGGATCGAAAAGATAGCATTCACGTTGGTCCAATCCGCCAGGAGATTACGGCCATATTTCCAAGCACACACCATCTTGGTCCTCCCCGACACTCCCTTAGAACAGACCCTGAAGAGGCTCGATCAATCAGGAAGAATGACAAAATGGGGGGTCGAACTAAGCGAGTTTGATATCCAATATAAGCCGAGGACCGCTATCAAAGGACAGGTTCTCGCCAACTTCATTGTCGAACTCACCTACAACGACTGCCCCCAAGAAGAGGTATGTGCAACCAGCACAATTCCTGGGGCTATTCCCACGCCCTTAACCAGCAGGGCAAAAGATGCTATCGAGCACGAGGGAACCTGGATCGTACAAGTTGACGGTTCGTCCACACAAGCTGGGAGCGGGGCCAGAATAATAGTCCAAACCTCTGGGGGCGACGTATTCGAATACGCCCTACGCTTCGATTTCCAAACCACCAACAATGGTACGGAATATGAGGCAGCCATCAACGGACTCCGACTGGCTCAAGCCCTGGGGGCGAGAATAGTCCAACTATTCAGTAACTCCAGCCTCGTCGTCCATCAACTGAATGGGGCCTTCGAGGCCTGCGGCGACTTAATACAGAGTTACGTGCAAGTCGCTAAAGCAGAGCTCACCACATTCGCACGTGCAAAAATTCATCACGTGCCAAGGTCGAGGAATCATCGTGCTGACGCCCTGTCAAAGCTTGCATCATCCTCCCCCGTGAGACTCGATCGGAACGTATACGTACAACGTCTATCCCATCCCAGCGGGCTACCACAATAGCTTCTTAGCTTCGGTCCGGGGGCCACATGGATGGATTCGATAATCCGCTACTTAAACACCGGGAAGAAACCTACCAACCCAGCAGAGGCACGAAAACTTGAGCGGAAGGCCTACCAATTCGTCTTGCTAGATGGTTTATTGTATAAAAGACGATGGACCAGGTATGACATCTTCCCCTATCTTAAGTGCTTAGCTCCACAGGAAGCACACTACGTGATCCAGGAGATCCACGAGGGTGACTGCAGGAACCATTGCGGAGGAAAGTCCATAGTCTTGAAGGCCGTGAGACAAGGGTATTTTTGGCCAACAATGTTCAAAGATGCCGTCGAATACTTCTGACGGTGCTCAACTTGCCAAAAGTTCTCTAAGATTGGCTCGGTACCACCGACTGATTTGATCCCCATCGTCAGCCCAGTTCCTTTCGCCAAATGGGGGCTGGACCTCCTGGGGCCATTCAAACCAGCGAGTGGGCAACAGAGATACCTGATAGTGACGATCGATTACTTCACCAAGTAGATCGAAGCAGAGCCTTTATCCTGAATCACCTGGAAGAGGGCTCAGAACTTCATCTGGAAGTCCATCGTCTGTCGTTTCGGTATCCCACAATCCATAGTGACGGACAACGGGACATAATTCGACAGCGCTAACTTTAGAGATTTCTGCACTGAGCTGAAGATCAAGCTGCACTTCGTCTCCATCACTCATCTCCAATCAAACACCTTGGCAGAATCAGCCAACAAAAGCATCCTTGGGCCCCTGCGGAAGAGAATAGTCGGGCTCGAGGAAACTTGGCCGAATGAGATCACCGGCATATTATGGTCGTACAGAATGACCCACAAAACCTCGACAGGAGAAACACCATTCACGCTGGCCTACGGATGCGAGGCCGTCGTCCCCGTTGAGGTCAATGAGCGACTGCTTCGTCTCCAATACTACAACGAAGAAAGAAACTCAGTGGGCCTCGAGCTCAATCTGCAACTGGTGTACGAGGTCCGTGAACGGGCGACCCTCATCGAACAGAAGGTGTGCATGGCCCGCTACTTCAACTCAAAAGTCCACGAGTGCAGCTTCAGTGTGGAAGACTTGATGCTGCGCAAGGCCGTTTTCATTCCTGAGATCCTCAAGCAGTGAAAGGTCACTGCAAAATTGGAGGGGCCCTACACAGTGATCGACGTACTCAATCCTGCCACCTACCGACTCGCTACATTGGATGATAGAGAAATTCCTCATCCTTGAACACAGAACATCTACGAAAGTATTATCAATGATTGTACTAAAAGGGTAAACCGACCGTTCATTTTTGGGTCTTATGCATCCTCATTATGAATACAAAGTAGATTGTTCTTCTAAGTCACTAACGATCGTCGTCGGCCGTAAGTCGAAGGGACTACGTCCCTCACCACCGAACGACCTTCGAACCTCATTCGTCAGTCGTAAGCCAAGGGGTTACCCTTGCCACTGAACTACTCTCGATCGTCGTCGGCCGTAAGTCAAAGGGACCACGTCCCTCGCCACCGAACGACCTTCGACCCTCATTCGTCAGTCTGTAAGCCAAGGGGTCACCCTTGCCATTGAATGACTCTCGATCGTTGGTAGCCATGAGTTAAAGGGACCACGTCCCTCGCCATCGAATGACCTTTGACCCTCATTCGTCAGCCGTCAGTCAAGGTGTCACCCTTGCCACTGAACGACTCCCGATCGTCGTCGGCCGTAAGTCGAAGGGACCACGTCCCTCGCCACCGATCGAACTTCGACCCTCGATCGTCGTCGGTCGTAAGACGAAGGGACCACGACCCTTGCTAACGAACGAACTTCGACCCTCGATCGTCAGCCGTGAGCCAAGGGGTCACCCTTGCCACTGAACGACTCTCGATCATCGTCGGTCGTAAGTCAAAGGGACCATGTCCCTCGCCACCGAACAACCATATGAAGCAAATTCCTGTCAAATAGTGTCATGACAATCCGACGACCCAAGTCAACTAAACTTATGTCGTTGAGGGGCCACATACATGCACACATATCTAAACACTGACAAGAATTTCAGAAAGCACTCCAAAAAGAACGAACACAAAAAAATTTCATGTTGCAAAAATTCTTTTCATTTAATTCTGGGCAGTTACATATGACTCGCTCGAGAGAGGTCTTACAAAGATGGTGGTTGACAAAAAACTAGGAAGACGAGGCATCGTCGGGTGTAAAATGGCCTTTATCACACTCGCCACCCTATCCATCTTGGAGGTGCTTTGAGCCTTGTAAGCATCGACCTCTTTCCCCTTCTCGAGAAGCTTGACCTGAAGATCAGCAACCTTCTTCCTCGATGCCTCGAGCTCAGCACGGAGTTGAGATCGCTCTCTCCCCTACTGCGCTTCCACCTGCTTCCTGGTGATTGACACGGAGGTGTAGCTGGATTTTGCCTTCGTGGCCACCCAATCCGATGCGGCCTTGGTGGACATGGTCGTCCCCAAGTCATCCTACAACTTCCTCACCCAAGCTCTGAGCTTAGAAGCCTGCTGCTCGGTAGCCGCCAGCCGACGCTGTCCCTCGATCAGGTCGAGGGCCCTGTGGCACAGGCATGCACCGAAAAAGGTCACCTACAGAGTGTAATGC